>JBAMJV010006732.1:0-155875 GCA_037951105.1 Echinarachnius parma
CACAGATTCAGATGAGTATATGATAGCAATACATTGTAACACAGTTAGGTAGTACGTGATGTGTATTTGTTTGAACTCATGTTCAATGACAAGTTCCACAAGTTTTATTTTATCTTATAGTATTACAATATGAATAATGTATTATTAGTTAAATATGTTCTTTGTTTTTTCTAGTCCAGATTTTTCATAATTAGAGTCAAGTTTAGGTAGAAAATAAGATTGTAAGTACTTCTGTATACATTTCCCCCTATACAATAATAGAACCTTCCATCAGCCTCATAATATCATACTGCACTGTAGCTGTACTCTTTACTGACTATACATATTCACTGTGTATGTGGTCATTTTACATCGAGTCTATCACTGCATCCCGCGCCGTAACTGCTGGGGGTACCTTATACAGCTAAGCCCCTGCTGAAATTGAAAGCGGCCCAGGTAGTGTTGAACCTAACGTTGGCATTGGCAATAACCAAACCTTCACTATGGCTGCCCGGAATGTTGGTAGAATACTACTCCGAAACTCAGCACTGTTTCTGTGCGACATGCAGGAGAAGTTCAGTCCATCGATCCAGTATTTTCCAGAGATTGTCGAGGTTTCTTCACGCTTGTTCAGAGCTGCAAAGACACTCGATCTGCCAGTTATAATCACTGAACAATATCCAAAAGGTAACTACCATGACTACTAATATTTTCTAAATAATTATAGCTCTACCAACGCACGTAAAATGGTAATTGATCAAATTCGAACAAACAGCTTTTACATTTTGAGTACAATCATGTTTATCTACATAAGTAGGGACACATTTGGCAAATCAAAACCCATTTAATTATTCCATTGTAATTATCAATGATCAAACAACAATTAGGTACAAAGTACAAACTAATATTGTAATAATTTATGCGAAAGCTCCAGACCAATAATGTGATTTTGGTTGAATCTAACATTATGTAACAAAGCTTATGCCTTATCTGTAGTTCTTTGTTGTCATGCAAAAAGTAAAGGTTTGATAAAATTTGGGGGGGGGGGGGGGGGGGGTACGGGTGGCACTCATGTATAATGTAAGATGGGTATGTGCCGCTTAAAAGAACCCCTTTTTCAGATACCCGATTTTCAAAAATTGCCGCTCCATACATGTCATAGACCCCCGGAATGACTTGTAATTGAGTAGCGTAGTTGAGTAGCGTAGTTGAGTAGCGCAAGTCAATTTTTAGCTCATCCGGCCCGAAGGGCCCGATGAGCTTATGGCGTGGCGTCCGTCGTCCGTCCGTCCTTCCGTCCGTCCGTCCTTCCGTCCGTCCGTCCGTCCACAGTTTTCAAAATGCTTCTTCTTCGTTATTTTTCAACCGATTTTGATTCTGATTGTTTCATAAGATAGGGCTAGGAGGGGGATTTAAAACTTCTACACAGAATTGTGAAATTCATTATATATGCTAATTTATGCAAATTTATTCGAAATCACAAAAAATGCTTCTCCTTCATTTCTTGACCGATTTTGATTTGGTTTGCTTTATCTGGTAGAGCTAACTTTGGTACACTAAACTTCTACACAGAATTTTGAAATTTTTCTCCATTAATTAATTATGGTAATTTATGCAAATTTATTCCAAAAATCACAAAAAATGCTTCTTCTCCTTCATTTCTCGACCGATTTTGATTTGGTTTGCTTTATCTGGTAGAGCTAACTTTGGTACACTAAACTTCTACACAGAATTTTTAAATTTTTCTCCATTAATTAATTATGGTAATATTTTATTTATTTATTTATTTATTTATTTATTTTTATTATTTATTATTTATTTATTTATTTTTTTATTAAATTGTTTTTATTTTATTTTATTTTATTTTATTTTTTATTTATTTATTATTTTTTTTTTTTAATTAATTATTTTTTTTCCCCATGTTCCTTCTGGGGCGTCAAATTTATATTTTTTTCACTCTAATTTTTTTTAAATTAATTTTTATGTCCCTTCCAGGGCATCACATTTTTATTTTTTGACCAGTTGAAAAGTGTACCACATGAAATTTGCGATATTTAATGTTGCGAGATGCCGGATGAGCGCTACGTCATTGACGTTCTGGTTCTTCTTCTAGTCGGCTCCATAGACCCACGGAATGACTTTGGACCACCATTTGAGCCTTTTCGAGGGTTTCCGTAGGTCTTTGGTAGCTCCAAGTCTATGTATTTTGTGGTTTTAATCTGCTCCTTAGACCCCTTAACTCCCGTTTCAGGGTTTTTGTAGCTCCAAAGACCCTATATTTTGTGCTTGTAGTAGTGTTGTCGCCGAGTCCCGGGTACCCGGGTCCCGGCGAAAAATGTTGAGTCCCGGGCACAAAAATCGATACTCGATTTCCCGAAAAAAGGGGAAGTCCCCTCATTGAACGCCAGAGCTTTCATGTTCATTCAAGAAGATGATTTATTGTCATAAATGCGCTCAATGTTTGTCACTTGAATGAACATGTTTTCTCAGCTGGCGTGACATGCCGATCGTGTAATAAACAAATGGGTAAATTTCGGGTCCCCGGGACTCGCCCGAAAAATTATCGCGAGTCCCGGCTAGTAAATACTTCGAAAATGACAACACTAGCTTGTAGTCAGCTCTTCAGACCCCCATTTAAGAGTTCCGTGAGGCACACCCCCGTCAAAAAATAATTTGAGTGCCCCCCCCCCCCCCCCCCCCCCCCCCGGGCCCTAGCTACAGTACAGGAGCTTGGTGTGGCCAGTGAAGCCACCTTTGGCAGGCATATTATATTGTAGATCGACAAAGTCTCTTTTACATTTAACAATTAAATGTAAAAGAGGCCATGAAAATGATAGACTTATCGATTTAATGTAGCATGCATCCTGGGGCTACAATGTAATAAGTGACGTGGCAGATTAGTTGACTTTATCATGTTTAATCTGCTCTCCACTCTGTTTGCCCTACAGTGCAGGAGCTTGGTGTGAACCCAAAGACTTCTTATTTAACCCTTGATATGCCCCTGGACAGGGCCCTGCCAATAAGCATTGGGCCCTGCCAATAAGCATTTGCTTCTCTTGGGCCCGAATCATTCATAATTTTGTAACTATATAACTATATTTTAAACTTTGTATATATTGTACATATTGTTTATGTTTGATTGAATAAACTTTAAAAAAAATAAAATAAAAAAAATATACACTCTGTTTGTTGCATGCAAGTCTGGGGCCTACAGGCAGTGCAGGAGCTTGGTGTGAACCCGAGACTTCTAGACTCCATATACACCTACTGTCCACACTGTTTGTTCCATGCAGGTCTAGAGCCTACCATGTATGAGCTTGGTGTGAACCCAAATACTTCTAAACACTTTATAAATCTACTGTCCACACTGTTTGTTACTTTGTTGCATGCAGGTCTAAGGCCTACAGTGCAAGAGCTTGGTGTTAACCCAAAGACTTCTAAGCCACCCTATATCCTGTCCAAACTGTTTGTTGCATGCAGGGTCTAGGACCCACAGTGCAGGAGCTTGGTGTGAACCCAAAGACTTCTAAACCCTTTATAAATCTACTGTCCACTTGTTTGTTGCATGCAGGTCTGGGGCTTACAGTGCATGAGCTTGGTGTGGACCCAAATACTTCTAAACCTAGATATAAGTCTAGTGTCCACTCTGTTGCATGCAGGTCTAGGGCTGACAGTGCAGGAGCTTGGTGTGGACCCAAATACTTATAAACCATATGAAGCTATTGTCCACTCTGTTTGTTGCATGCAGATCTAGGGCTTACAGTGCAGGAGCTTGGTGTAGACCCAAAGACTTGTCCACTGTTCCATGCAGGTCTAGGGCTGACAGTGCAGGAGCTTGGTGTGGACCCATATACTTATAAACCCTATATGAAGCTATTGTCCACTCTGTTTGTTGCATGCAGATCTAGGGCTTATAGTGCAGGAGCTTGGTGTGGACCCAAAGACTTCTAAACCTAGATATAAGTCTATTGTCCACTCTGTTGCATGCAGGTCTAGGGCTGACAGTGCAGGAGCTTGGTGTGAACCCAAAGACTTCTAAACCCTTTATGAATCTACTGTCCACTTGTTTGTTGCATGCAGGTCTGGGGCTTACAGTGCATGAGCTTGGTGTGGACCCAAATACTTCTAAACCTAGATATAAGTCTAGTGTCCACTCTGTTGCATGCAGGTCTAGGGCTGACAGTGCAGGAGCTTGGTGTGGACCCAAATACTTATAAACCATATGAAGCTATTGTCCACTCTGTTTGTTGCATGCAGATCTAGGGCTTACAGTGCAGGAGCTTGGTGTAGACCCAAAGACTTGTCCACTCTGTTGCATGCAGGTCTAGGGCTGACAGTGCAGGAGCTTGGTGTGGACCCATATACTTATAAACCCTATATGAAGCTATTGTCCACTCTGTTTGTTGCATGCAGATCTAGGGCTTATAGTGCAGGAGCTTGGTGTGGACCCAAAGACTTCTAAACCTAGATATAAGTCTATTGTCCACTCTGTTGCATGCAGGTCTAGGGCTGACAGTGCAGGAGCTTGGTGTGGACCCAAATACTTCTAAAACCCTATATGAAGCTATTGTCCACTCTGTTTGTTGCATGCATGTCTAGGTCTTACAGTGCAGGAGCTTGGTGTGGACCCAAATACTTCTAAACCCTATATAAATTTATTGTCCACTCTGTTTGTTCCCTGCAGGTCTAGGGCCTACGGTGAAGGAGCTTGGTGTGGACCGTGAAGCAGAGAACGTGTTCCCCAAGACCTGCTTCACCATGGTGCTCCCAGAGGTAGAGGAGATACTCAAGGTGAATAGAGTGCTTTTATCATTTGACTTAGTAAAATACACATCTCAGGACATCCCTCAATAGCATTTAAAATCCCTCGGAGTGGAACATTCCGTGCTATTCCCTCCACCACCAGTTAACTACTATACAGATATTGACTGTCTAGAGGGGCAATATAACATTTGAGATCCTCGAGGGAAGTTATATTTTTGTCGAGAGACATTATATTTTTCCGAAGCGCGTAGCGCTGAGGAAGAATATAGTATTCCGAGACAAAAATATAACTCCCCAAGGGAAATTTAATGTTATATGGAATATGGTTCCCGAAGGAAAAAGTCAATATCTGTTATATTATGATGACCTATATATAGATACAAATCAAGATAAATATAAATTTGGTGTTGAAATAAAATTATGGACAAGGGAAAATCATGAAATTAAATCGAAATCCTTCCAGTAGAACAGACGTGTTGTTATCGAAATGCTGCGCAAAATGCTCCTTTATTCGACCTTCCTTTCAAATTTACTTTCGGATCGCGCAATCTTAGTAGAAAGCTTGACAACGCTGCGCGTGCCAGGATGCTAATACGCGCAAAATTGTTCATTGTCATACCTCTGGATATAACGGCGTTATATTCAGAGGTATGACGTAATTTACGTCATGAATGAAAATATAACGCTTCTCATCCTTGTAGCGATGGTCACGTGACAGCATTTTTACCAATCGCACATCAGTATCTTTATAGGTCATATAATATTGTATAATGTCTGACCTTACACAATGCTATCAATTGACATGTTTTGTCTTGTGGTCCATTCAGGCAGGTGAAAACAAGCAACCTGAATCTGGTGGCCCCAAACAAAGAAAAATATGACAAATTATATTTTGTTTCCCATTTGCTCCTGTGAAATTTAGGATCAATTAAATGTGGTGGCCAGAATTGCTATAATCTTAAATGACCATAGGCCAGCACTGGTATTGTCAGCACTGGTATACAGCTATGGTTAGTGGTTTTAAACGTCCTACCAGTCTCAGGACTATTTACCTGTAGATGTGGTCCGAAATAATTACAGGCAACTGTATATATATGTCGTTTATTGGCTTTTGCTTTTAAATTCATATATTCTTTTGTTTTGTTTTCATTTAGACAAATGAGACCAAGTCTGTGATCCTGTGTGGGATAGAGACACAGGCTTGTGTGCAGCAGACGACCTTTGATCTTCTGGACAGGGGGTATGATGTACATGTGATTGCTGATGCTTGCTCGTCTAGGAGTATGGTTGACAGGTAAGGACTTGCACCTCTAACTCTCTGATTGTGTGCCTTGATACTAGATCTACTTGATACCTGACCACTAGACCTTGTAGGGAGGGGCTATAATATAATGAACATGTAATAGCTGATCCCTTAATCCTCAGGGAGAATGATAGACAGGTATGCTGTTAGCCTAGGACTCCGACTTGAACCTCTAACTCTCTGATGAACCACTAGACCAAGCCATTCGTTGACAAATTGGTTGGTTTGAATTGATGAAAAATATCCTGTTAATAATTTGCTATGTAAATTATAACAAATATTAGCACTGGGCAGAAAACAATGTAGCAAAAATCTACACCATCCTTGATCGTGAATTTCATTTCTAGGCAGCCGAGGCCATATCAAATATTTATTTGATGAATGATTGATTGATTTATTCATTCATTCATTCATTCATTCATTCATTCAGTCAGTCAGTCAGTCAGTCAGTCAGTCAGTCAGTCAATCAGTCAGTCAGTCAGTCAGTCAGTCAGTCAGTCAGTCAGTCAGTCAGTCAGTCAGTCAGTCAGTCAGTCAGTCAGTCAGTCAGTCAGTCAGTCAGTCAGTCCGTCAGTCAGTCAGTCAGTCAGTCAGTCAGGCAGTCAGGCAGTCAGGCAGTCAGGCATTCATGGATGTATTTATTCATTCATGTATTTTCTAATTGAATGATTCATTATTTATGTATTATCTCCCTTGTGCAGGATGTATGCCCTGCAGAGGCTGCGGGACTGTGGTGCATTCATCACAACCAGTGAGGCCATGCTACTGGAGATGGTCAGGGGCTCTGCTCATCCAAAGTTCAAAGAAATCCAGAAACTCATCGCTACCTCAGCCCCGGATTCTGGCCTTCTGGATGGAAAATGATCAAAGAACAATCAAAGTATTCTTGAGAGTTTCTGATTTATAACCTCTTCATTGCATACTTTGACTAGGCTCTGATTTATAACCTCTTCATTGCATACTTTGACTAGGCTCTGATTTATAACCTCTTCATTGCATACTTTGACTAGGCTCTGATTTATAACCTCTTCATTGCATACTTTGACTAGGCTCTGATTTATAACCTCTTCATTGCATACTTTGACTAGGCTCTGATTTATAACCTCTTCATTGCATACTTTGACTAGGCTCTGGCAAGGCTGGAGAATCAAGTTGTGAACATCATTACATCCTCATTGATGGATAGTTATCAAGAACCAGCAAATCTGTTCTTGATATTTTATGATCCAATTTAAGTTTAAAGGCATCCAGAAACTCCATTGCTACTTCTGATCCTGATTTGGGTCTTCTCGATAGATAGTTATTAATGCTGCTAGACTTGAACCCTCCTGATGGAAATTAAACCAGTATTTGTTTTAAAAAAATGCAGATCATATCTTCTTTTAAAGATTTGAGTGATATGATCATGAACATAATATTTAAATTATATTGAAAGAGATTTTAAAAGAAAATACAGATTAACATGTAGACAACAAACATTCTCATATGAGAAATGTTATAACACCAATAACAATGGCCGTTTAGTTTAATGTGCATTCATGATATATTGAATCCAAAGTAATGATGTTGCATTTCAGCACTTCTTGTAAACAAAATGATTAACTAAAGTAATAGTAATTATTGTTAGTATTTGTTATTAGATTGTTTGCATTTGAAATAGTAATTGTCCTAGATACATGTATTATGATTGATATTTCTGATAAGTTGATATTGTGCATAGGCTACGGACTAGGTAAAAGTTCTCAAGAAAAGCAAAGAAATATCATAACACAATCATAGTACATGGGCAGTCTACACTATTTCATGAGCAAACTCTCCATCACAAGAGTGATTGTAAAAGGTCTATCTGAGATTTGCCCACTCTCTCAATCCCTCTCAAATTAGCTAGATTATGATACACAATTGATTTTCTTCACTGATGAATTTCAAATCAAAATACTGGATACCAATTCCTTTGATTAAATGAATAATCACCCTCGTTTTTTTGTTACATAAATATTAAAACAGAATGTTTATATGAAAATAATTTCATGCTAAGAATGGGAGCTTGTAATAGACCATAGTCCATTGTTGTATGTATGTTTGGAAAAGAATTTCTGCACAAAGTGTGCTGTTTTTATGATTGTGTGTAATTTGTAATTATTGTCATAGCAATAAATATTTGTTTGAGATTATATCAATGAATGCACTTGTTTCCCATATGTTAATTTTTCTGCTGTAAACTTGAAAGGGATCTAGAAACATGGTTGACACGTACACAAACTGACAAAGGGTTGCTAACATGTGTATTCCTGTGATATCCACTCAGTGATTTGTGAAAATCCCATTGAAATTTTGTGTCATTGGAATAGTAATAATTGAAAATGCAGAGATTGATACATTCACTAACTCGTCGCACTGACTTTGTACACAGTTGAAATTCTCCACTAGAGAATTTCAAATTCAATTACTTCAATCAAGCACATCTTTTGTACAAAAGATACATTTGGAAAACCAAAACCTGTTCCTGTCCTTGATAATACAAATACAACGAGCTGCATGTATGTGAGATGTTGACAATGTTACTTGATCCCTTTAAGGACACAATCGTTGCCCAGAGCAAGTAGGTGGAGAAATCGAGCTAGTTTTTCTTAGGAAAATTATTTGTAAAAACAATTTAAAATCTGATATAATCTAATTGGAAAGTGAGCTTTCTTCCTACTGTGGGAATAGTTCATGATAGTAATATTACAATCAAATTCAAAATAGATTTTTCTTGAAATAATATTTTTTTTTACTGGAATGCACCCATTGGCGCACATACACCCGCACGCGTCTGCATGCACACCACAAGCACCGAATTATACAAACACAAACATGCACACGTCTGCATGCACACACAAGCTGCACATAATTATACAAACACAAACAAGCACACATACACATGTCTGCATGCACACACAAGCACCTAATCATACAAACACACACGCACACATACACACGTCTGCATGCACACACAAGCACCTAATTATACAAACACACACGCACACATACACACGTCTGCATGCACACACAAGCACCTAATTATACAAACACACACGCACACACACACGCACCTAATCATACAAACACACACGCACACATACACACGTCTGCATGCACACCCACACTACTGAGAAATATCAGTCCTACATGCACAACTAAAAAGTCTAAATGAATTACATTGTCAATGATCATTGCATATTATTATGCACCAATTTTTCAATCAACTAACAATTGCAGTTGTGTACAGATGGACAATAACAAACCATTAATGGTTGTTCACACATTAACATCCATATATCAACTATATAAGATTAACTAAATTAGATTTGTAAATACTTGAGCCAGGTTATTTTATGGTAAAAAGAAAGAAATCGTGCTACGCCGACCACACATGTTGTGTAACCTATGTTCTTTTTCGTTCAAATTCAAAATAGTCTGGACAAAAAAACATATTTTCAAACGGATGTAATTACAAAAAAAACTATGTATGTTTCATAAATAATATAGACCTTTAAAAGACCATGAGTAAAGCAAAATATATATAAATTATTACACGCACACGCAAACAGATGTGCATTATGTGAACAAATAATGATCATAACTATCTTTTCCACAATACCTTGGTAACTGCAAATAACAAAATAAAGTCATATACATGTACAAATGTGTATGATTTGATAAACAAATACATATACATTTATATTTCACTATGTACATACAATGCAAAATAATAGTATTTTTATGATATACATTTTACACGCAAACAGAAGTGTATATTATGTGAACAAATATTTATCATAACTATCTTTTTCACAATATATTCGTAACTACTACTAAAAAAATAAACTTATATATTAGTACATGTACAAATTTGTATGGTTCGTTACATATTTCAGTAGCTTTATGCCATAAAACAGTTGCACTAAATTAAACAAATACATATATATTCATATTTCACTGTACATACAATGCAAAATAATAGCATTTGTATGATATACATTTTACACAAATTCTATGCTAAAATATAAGGTCCCGTAAGTGAATCGATAGAATATTCGCAAATTACTCTGTATATGATCGATTAAGGTATCGTGAACGATACAAACATACAAACTAGTTCAAATTCAACTATTGAAGCTAGAGGATGTTTTAGGGGAAACTTATTAACCAAATATAAATAAAAATCAATTCAAGCGTAAAGGATATTATTAATCTTCATTAAAATCAAACTTTTAGGTACTTAATATTGGACTTATTGATCGCATGATCGGACCACATATACTCGTGATCGATCACAGCACTATTTTCGCCAAATGTACTGTATTATATGGAAGGTAATTTAATACAAATCGGCAACTACAAACATATAAGGTTATTTTTTATGGGGTTTTTGTTGATAGCGTTGCCTTGCGCGGCTCTAGCGGCAATAGTGCTTGAGAAATAATCGACTCTGCATTGTTTTGTTTTTATAAGTCTGACTCCAAACTGGAAACGGTGCGTGAAGCCAGACGCCCGGGGGAACCGTTCACCCTATAACTGGCACTCAAAGTATGTGCTGCACTCAAGACCCCCTTGTTTGCCTCAATTTTTTAATTCTGCAGACCTCCCCCCCCAAAAAAAAATAAATAAATAAAAAAAAAATAAAAAAATAAAAATAAATAAATAAATAAATAAATAAATAAATAAATAAATAAATAAATAAATAAATAAATAAATAAATAAATAAATAAATAAATAAATAAATAAATAAATAAATAAATTAATAAATAAAAAATTAATAAATAAAAAAATAAAAAAATAAATAAATAAATAAATAAATAAATAAATAAATAAATGAATGAATGAATGAATGAATGAATGAATGAAATGAATAAATAAATAAATAAATAAATAAATAAATAAATAAATAAATAAATAAATAATAAATAAATAAATAAATAAATAAATAAATAAATAAATAAATAAATAAATAAATAAATAAATAAATAAATAAATAAATAAATAAATAAATAAATAAATAAATAAATAAATAAATAAATAAATAAATAAATAAATAAATAAATAAATAAATAAATAAATAAATAAAATAAATAAATAAATAAATCCTATACTTCGGCCGTTCCCCTGGGTCCGCTAGTAGTGATCCGCTCCAGAGACCCCCTTTCAACCGCGGCTACGGATCCACAGCTCCAGAACCCCTATATCGGAACCCTGGGGAGGCACATACCTACCAACAATTTAGTGGAGTGCCACCACCCCCTCCTCCCCCCCCCCCCCCCCCCCCCCCCCTCCCGTAGTGTAACAGGCCGAGCCAGCGTAGTCACAACAGATACCGGTTTTTTTTTCTAGATCTGTCTAATATAGTCAAGATTTCTTACTATTGTATCGATTGATACATTCCCAATACTATCACGAGAGCCTTATACGGGGGATATTGGGGATAGATTTGTAAAAGTCGATAAAATGATCAAGACACTTGACTGTGTCTATCTAATACGAATATGCTTTAACAGCTAGGGGGTGTGACCGCGGCATCAATCGTCTTTCATGCTGTGACACTGTGAGGCACACTGACTGGTCTTGGGTCGATGTACTGGGGTACACCGGGAGGGGACTCGATTGCTACTGATTGTCCGTACGTTACCTGCCCTGTTCATCCAAACGGAAACAAAGATAAAACAAATGACGTCGTGGAATTGAGTCTGAGAATGTCCTGCATGTAATATTGTAAACGTATGAAATCAAACTTATACATTATACCAATAAAACAAATTACAAAATATATGCGCAAAAGATTTGCGAATTTGATAGTGGTAACTAGGCCAAATTGAAGAAAAAAAACTAATACTTCTAACATAGTTTGATTTGCGTCTGAAATGCACCCTCAATAGATCACAGCCCGAGTTTGTGAGTTGAAACCATGGGCCCTGTAAGATAACGATACGCCATTAATCGTACAAAAAGGAAATGATCGTACGTACAATGTGATTAATCATGGATCTTTATGTTATTACGGGGATCTGAACGGGCACAAGTGTAAGAGGTGCCAGGGGTGCGCCTGAGACTTGTAAACAGCAATATTTGGGCAAAAAAAGTACCTTTAACTTGGACAAAACTATGTCATATTCCGGCAACCTTATGTCTTATTCGGGGAAACTCATGTCAGATTCGAGCAAATCAATTATGCGTTGCTAAATGTAATTTAAACAACTAGAAGTAAAGGATCATGTTTGGGCAAAAGACCTCGACAAATGAGCCTGTATCCCCTTAAGAACGGGTACATTTTAATCGGACTGATTGATTTTGCTATAACATGTAGTCTCTATAGACATGAGCCTCAGTATTTATTTTCTTGACCAGTCCTGGGCGCCGTTTTAGAAAGAGATGCAATCGATTGTAAAGTTCATGTGACTAAATGCACAATTCTGATCACGTGAAATGCGCACACTTTTCTGACTTGCAATAAAAGGGCTCTAGTAACTTTGTTGACAAGTGCAAAAATGATGCGTGATTAATAAAATGTGCACTGGTGTGATCTGATATTTCCACAAAGTATTATGTGACAATTTTACGTTAATTGGATGTTTTTTGGCCAAGAAATTATCAAAAATGCACAGTGGTATTCACTCATTGCACTTACTTTGTACGCGGCTTAAATTATCCCGTGGACACTAGACAGTTAAACATATGAACACTTCAATAGTAAATATCTTTTGAACGAAATGGAAATTTGAAAAACCGAAACCTATCCCATGCTTTATTGTTAATATGAATATACAGGCCTGTGAATATATGACAAAATATGAGAGAATCCAAGAGTTCCAAGTAAGTTTTGAGGATTTGGACAATTGTACGTAATCGATACAATCGATTGCATTCCTGTCTGCAATGGGGCCCATGACGGGTTCATGTGATTACCTGTGTGTACAGAGGCTAGTTGGTTCCCATTCGCTGCTGCTTGCCCTGCCGTGTTGTAGTAAACGACCTGCAGGAACAGCGAATCAAGTATAAATCATATTCCATTCTTTACACTTGGGGGTTTCTTCATATTTATTAGTCTTGTTCTGCTATACACATCCATACTATTGTGTGATAGTAGGCTAATTCTACCTGCAATGTACGACTATAATAATTATGGATCATGCTTATTGTTATTAGCAGCATTATTTTACATTATAGAAGCGCTATTCAAAGAAAAGCTATACTACATTGTTTGCAATAGCTAGCAATAATAGCGAGTGTCGAAAGACGGAACGTGCGATATATTAAGTATCTATACTTAATAATAATACTATTATTATTTACAAGAGAGGCAATGATAAGCTGTTGTATGGAAACATAGATGCATGCTTTTGTGAGCAAGTTCTTTTTGTATATATATGTCCTTTGTTCATCTCCAGTAAGCTGACAAGTAATTGGCAGGTGATGTCACTGGAGGTATTTTACTCGGGAGAGTTTTGTTTATAGGTGGGCATAGCAAAATGAAGAAAATAATTGAAATTGTGTGTTTAACTGACCAGTTCCTGATTGGTCGGTGCCTCGGGTGGATAGCAACACCTGCAGCACGAGCACCAGAGCTTGCCACCGCCGAGGTGATCAGCTCGAAGAATGAGAAGGTGATCGCGCATATATCGACTATGAACGATCCCAACTACATTAGGTAAAAGAAAAGGCGAAATAAAACAATACAAAAAAAAATGAATTGAACCAAATCATATGTAATGAAACACACAAAAAGAGCAGAGTTTAATGATAATTGATATCTGCAATCATTACGCGAGAGCCAAGATGATCAGTTAAAGTATGAGCGTAAATCGTATAAAGAGAAAATGGTAAAGCACATAGCGATTACTATCGATCCTAGTTACATGAAAAAGTACAAACAAATACAAAAGTTACAACCTTACTAACAAAAACACACGTGGTGAATAAGCAAATATAAAGCAGCCATTAAAGGAATAGTTGAGTTTCGGTACAGAGGGCGCTACACGAAATATTTGTTGCGAGATAATGAAAAACTGAGTGTCAAATTTGAAAGAGCATACACCGCTGAGGAGATGGCGATCACACACAAATCGATTATAATTAACGATCCCAACTATACTGCATTTAGATCAGGGCACATTAAAACAATAAAAAATACATTAAATCTACTCTACCAAAGACACTACAAGGGGAAGACTGGACACTTCGGGGATTTTGTGTAACGCTGAATTTCGTACATGGGGAAGGGCGCCCCTAGCGTTGGGTAGGTTAACTTCTTGTTGTTTTCGCGCGTAGCCATTGAAAACACAATAGGGAACTGGTAGTGAAGTATCAAATTCCTTCTTATTTTTGCTTTTTTATCTCAAAATGTACGTACACCAAATATTAAAAGGAGTTTGTTTCTAAGTGTGTTTACAGGTGAAAATTTCCAGGAAATATTTAATAGTAGACATGCAGAATCAACATTCACGTACAAGTTTCTTTGCTTGCTGTTAAAAAATAACTCATGTACATCATCAGGATTGTTGCTGTTACCTGTGTCATGGTTTGAAATCAAAATAGTAACATTTATTTGAATACCTCTTTTCTCTTTATATGAAGAATTGTTGTTAACAAGAGTGTCACATCCGAAACACAAGCATTTTGTTAACTGTCATATCGGAAATGCGATGCCTCAAAAAATCCAAGTCAAGTTAAAGTCATGCAGGAAATCTGGTTCCTCTTTTCACTTTCTTCTCCAAATTCGCAGATTAAAACATAATATTCACTTCTCATTTTCTATGCAAAAAACTACAGAAAAAAAAGAAAAATAAGATATGCAGGATCATCTTTGTTGACAAATTTGCTAAAATAGCAGAAATATCAACAACAAAAAAGTGTGCCTTATATGTCTGCATATATTTCAAGTTCATACTGTCTTCTAGTAATCTAAATCCTGATATCCACATGGACAGGAGTTAATTTCATTAATTTGTTGTCCCTAGTTTGATTTATAACATTTCATTCAATATGAAATATGAAATTGTATGTGAAAATGTTATATATCAAACTAGGGACAAAAAATTAATGAAATTAACTCCTGTCCATGTGGATATCAGGATTTAGATTACTAGAAGTATGAAATTGAAATATATGCAGACATATAAGGCACACTTTTTTGTTGTTGATATTTCTGCTATTTTAGCAAATTTGTCAACAAAGATGATCCGGCATATCTTTTTTTTTCTTTTTTTTCTGTAGTTTTTTGCATAGAAAATGAGAAGTGAATATTATGTTTTAATCTGCGAATTTGGAGAAGAAAGTGAAAAGAGGAACCAGATTTCCTGCATGACTTTAACTTGACTTGGATTTTTTGAGGCATCGCATTTCCGATATGACAGTTAACAAAATGCTTGTGTTTCGGATGTGACACTCTTGTTAACAACAATTCTTCATATAAAGAGAAAAGAGGTATTCAAATAAATGTTACTATTTTGATTTCAAACCATGACACAGGTAACAGCAACAATCCTGATGATGTACATGAGTTATTTTTTAACAGCAAGCAAAGAAACTTGCACGTGAATGTTGATTCTGCATGTCTACTATTACATATTTCTATTAATATATTCTATTAAATATTTTCACCTGTAAACACACTTAGAAACAAACTCCTTTTAATGTTTGGTGTACGTACATTTTGAGATAAAAAAGCAAAAATAAGAAGGAATTTGATACTTCACTACCAGTTCCCTATTGTGTTTTCAATGGCTACGCGCGAAAACAACAAGAAGTTAACCTACCCAACGCTAGGGGCGCCCTTCCCCATGTACGAAATTCAGCGTTTCATTGATCGCTGTACAAAACCGGCGCAGTGTCCAGTCTAGTGTCTTTGACTCTACCTATACTATATGCATTTCTTACCATGTAGCTGTTGTACCGGCTGGGATGAAAAACTGCACAAATTCAAACATTGATAGAAAATAAACATAGTACGTCAACATGGTTTAGGTATGTGAGTATCATTTTATAAATTAAAAACAAAATCAAATTCAATTGTTAATGATTAATTTACGCAGGGTGGCTGGTAAACCCGACATTGTCCCACTAGTATTCGCCAAAGAACAAGATATACCCAACCAGAGTTGCTGATCTTTGTTCCTATTTCCTCGGTAAAAGATTCTCGAATTGGGAGACCAGTCGTTTGTCTACCGTCTATTTATTGGACGAAATTTATACCTTTTTGTGAAATTTATATTTGTAGATTAGACACTCTATTCCATAAAAACAAACAGTGAATTAGAAAACAGATAATATTGGAATCTTGATTAATTTAGTAATGGACGCAGCGGGGCAAGTTTTATTATTTTGTTAAAACTATTTTACCAATTTTAAATAATTATAAATTATGCCATGTGTATCCATTGTAATAACACAATCTAATTCAATGATTTACTATGATGCGCAATTTAATTTGTGCAATAGATATTCTGATACTTGAAGTAACAAACCATAAATTGTTTACTTTTAAAGTGCAATGGCATTTGCAAATTGAAAGACATTAAACAAATACATTCAAAAGTCACGCATTCTTACATCGAACAGTTTGACACACGACTCCGTTGCAGAAAGAGTTGCAATCGATTGTAAGTTGCAATCAATTGTAAGTCTGATCATGTGACTAAATGTGCAAATCTGATTCCGAAGGTTCGTTATTCCGAACACACACATTTCGTATACCGGAATTTCGTTAATCCAAAAATGAAATCGGGTTCGATATTCCAAAGGTTCGTTAATTCGAAAATGAAAAGGGGTTCGTTAATCCGAAAATGAAATGAGGTTCGTAAGTCCGAAAATGCAATAGGGTTCAGTTCGTTAATCCGAAAATTGAACTTGTATTGAACCTTTCGGATAAACGAACCTCATTTAATTTTCGGATTAACGAACCTCATTTCATTTTCGGAGAAACGAACCTTCGGAATAACGAGCTGTAACCGTTCCACCGAGGCCTCACCGGCTTGAGTATTATACACTCTTAAAAATGTTGGGTAAACTCCACTGGGTAAATGGAAATTGGGCAAAGGTTGGGTAAATCTTTCCCAACCTTTTTACTACATGCATTTACCCTACATAGGGCAAAAGAGAAATGCCTACATACTGGGCAATCAGCACTGGGGAAATACAAATTGGGCATAAATATACCTACAACTGGGTAAAACTTCCCCAACTATTTACTATATGCATTTACTCATCATGAAAACAAAACATAATGCCTATATACTGGGTAAAGACCAACGGGTAAATACAAATTGGGCATATTTAAACCTACAACTGGGTAAACTTTACCAACTTTGTAATCCAACTTTTTTCATTATAATTACCCAACGTAACACCAAAGTGCCCGAATTGGGCGTATTTTATCCAACACTATTGGATAAAACGCCCAACTTTTGCATGCTTGGCTGAAGAAACGAGCGAACCAAATTGAGCGACTTTCGCTTCTCAAAATGGGAGGATTTCGACCTAGTTCTTGATGATTTACAACCCTCGAGTGGATCATCATTCTCAACAACAACAAGAGACCAGACACACCAAGCAAATCACAGGGTAAGCATCAAAATAAACTCTCAAACCGTTCGTAATTCTGACAGTTATGATGATGCGATATGATATGGAGGCGCACGAGAGAGCCCAGACGGGCAGTGCTAGCTTCAAGCTACGCCGACTGCTGTCGGGCAGTCGAGGGAGTCCAAGAGTCACGAGTCCGGGTCAGTAACCTGAACCTCATTAATGATTAAGTATTGGAACCTTGCCCCATTAAGAAGACATACTTTATTGTTGGAATCACTGATTTCCAGTCAGATTTTTTTCGGATGATTAAATGAATTCACAATAACAAAATAAATCATGATTAAAGGGACTTAGACAGTAACATAGTCCAAATCCTTAAAATCCAATTGAAATTCTTCCTGTTCCCTAATACCTTATTGTATTGTTATAAAAAAAAAAGCATGGGGTAGGTTTCGTTTTTTCAAATTTCCCTTTCGTGAAAAAAAAGATATATATTTACGATTGAATTGTTCAGATGTCAAATTATCCAACGGATCGTCAGAACCGTGTACAAAGTGAGTGCAATGAGTTGGTGAATGTCACTTTGCATGTTTGCTTATTACTCGGCCATACAGAGTCCATTTAATTATGCTTTAACTTGAAATGTTCACACAACACCCAGTGGACAGGGTAATGGTCATAATTTATAATTTAACATTAATACATAGTATCAACCACTCATCACTTTTTGCAAATTTACTAGATCCCTGTAACACTTTCACAATTATAACATCGAACGGTTACCAATGTTGGTTAATTACTGAAAGTGCTTAGGCAAGGTGGTTTTTATGACAGATTGTGTAATATCAATATTTGATGAACTATTTAAAATATTTGTATATTTCAGCCATTACCGATGACCCTATGGCAGAGGATTCACGACGCATTCCACCTGTGAAGCGGTCTCACCATCCCAGTTTCAGTAGCATGGATCTTCTTTCCATGGACGGTCTTACCAGGTGGGGGACTTCTATATGATTGCTTCCTGACTTGACCATCGACTGCCTACCACGCTGTGAGATATTTACAGTGATACTACTATGAGCTGCCAGAATTGCAAGGCTGTCACAATCAATGCTGCTGAATAACCGTCCCCACGCTCTGGACTCAACCTGCTGAAGCCAGACCAGTGCGAGAGGGTCAATAACAAGCAGACAACAATGGCAGCAATACGCACAAACACGAAGGTGCGCCAGTTCGACGTGGGTGACACAGTCTGGGTACACGACTTCGCCGAGGCAGCAACAAAAGAGGGTCGGGAACTATCACTTTGAGATATGGGCCCAATCTTGAATGGAGACGTCATCTTGATCACATGACATCGGGAACATCACATCACCCGAGACGATCAGACACCACCGCCAGATGATACAGTTTAGGGGTCTGATGCACCAGTCATGCCAATGGAAACAACTGTCACAACCCTCCAACATCAACTACAGAGTCAGGGGAAACCACTCAAACGGTGATTCGCAGATCGGAAAGACACCAAGAACTCCAGATAGATTAAACTTGCAGATAAAAAGGAAGACATCTTTCAACAAAAGTATCAGTCGAGCAGAATAACCTCCTATGAAGACTAATGACCATGGTAGTCCACCCCTATGGCAGCATCAGTATAGTATCAATGATTGTAGTGAATAATTTGTAGAATATAGCAAGTCATCATGCAAAAAGGGGCAGAATAATCCCCTGTGATGACTACGGACAAGGGTAGTCCACCCCTGTGTCCTTACGATTAGGGAAGGGTAAAGTAAGTACGTAAATGTAAATAAATGATAAAGAAATACAATGGTAAATGAGAATCAATCCATTATACATTAACAGTAGGACTTATCCAATTGTAATCATGTTTTGGAACTGGAAAGACAGTTTTAATAGTGGACTCAGGACTGTAGGGATTTCTTTTTAATGATTGTATTAAATATAATGAAAAATAATTATACAATATTATACGTGTTTGATGATTCATTTGCACCCGCCACATCGTGTGACGTATAACTATGGAGAAGCTACATAACAGGGGGGGGGGGGGGGGGGGGTCGTCACCTGCCTCCTTCCCCAATAGTTCGACAAAAAATAATAACAAATACATGGTGAAAATAGGGTAATTCAAATAAACCGAGCTTTGTATTCTCAACTAGTTAATTAATTGTGTGATGTCATATTTCACTTATATTATGTTTGTTATATGCATTTTATTATTTTACTGGAAACCACTAGATTTTACATCACATTATTATGCCCGTTACAAAAAAAAATGTATATTACAGTAGCATACTGGAGTAGGCTACACCCCTACACTTGTTTTGATATATGTTTTACAATATTATAAAAGAAAAGATGTGCCTAATGGAAAATGTGTTTTGACCCCATGTATATATTGGTACATTTACATGCTGAGGCCTATATTATTTTATTGGACTCATGATAATGATAAATATATGTGTTCATTGTTTTTCTAACTGCATTAATGAAAACAACAAGACAAAATCAGTATACAAATTATTTGTAAAGGTATGATGCCATTATCCATCAAACTTTACTTGTTATATTTAGGCTATTTTGTTGTTTATTGTATTTTTGTTTTATTGAAGAATATATATATACACTATTCACAACATGCAATCGTTCTCCTCTGTTATATTTTTAGTTATATTGTCCGTATATAAAATGCTGTACTTTGCCCTTGCAGTTTACCCTTCTTGGATCCCCATATTGCCCATTTACTGTCAGTTACAAACTGTACATTGGATTTAATGCTGAGTAAAATGTACATCAAGCTGAGTAAAAAAAAAGAGGAAAGATTGCCCAATAGTTTCTTTTGATATTTTTACCCATTTTGTTTTTGCCCAACGTGGCCTTGGACTCATAGCGACCCTCATGCTGGGTAAGAGTTGGGTAAAGGTTGGTAAAACAGGAGGTTGGGTAAATATATGGGCAATGTCTAACTGGGCAATGGAATTGGGTAATGAATAATGACCAACAGTTTTGCCCAATTATTGCTTTTCTAGGTTCTAGGTGGGTAATAATTGGGCAATATTCCTGGGCAATTCGTTGGGTAAATGATTTACCCAACTCAATTACCCAGTCTCAATTACCCAGTGGGTAATAATTGGGCAATATTCCTGGGCAATTCGTTGGGTAAATGATTTACCCAACTCAATTACCCAGTCTCAATTACCCAGTGGGTAATAATTGGGCAATATTCCTGGGCAATTCGTTGGGTAAATGATTTGCCCAACTCAATTACCCAGTCTTTATATTTATACCCAATTGTATGGTAATAGTTGGGTAATATGCGGGTTGGGTAATCTTAAGATGGGTAATTAGATGGGCATTTAAGTTTGCCCTAAAATGGGTAAATTACGAAAGGGGCAAAGTTTACCCAAAAGTTGGTCGGACTCATAACGACCCTCATGTTGGGTAATTTTTGGGTAAAATTTTGCCCAATATTTTTAAGAGTGTACATGTAGCTAGCCGATCTAACACGCGCGGCGGGGTTTGCGTGTGCCTTGTATAATGTTTCAAACATTTAAATTAACATTCGTCGGCGATATCGATCTTTTACCATAGATCTAAATTGAAAATTAATCAATTAAAAGGCGGTGTTGTTGTCAAATTTGTATAATCCTATATTAGTTTTTAAATTTCACATGGTCGGTGATAAAAAAAGGCATACATTTCATTATGTTTGTGTAGGGCGTTTCCCGATACTGTCATTTGGCTTTCACAATCGATTGCAAGTCTTTCTGCAACGGGGATATGAAAACATATAACATATTCATTAAAATAAAGTAATACTAGAACTCTGACAAATCTAGAATAAAAGAAACCAAAATATGCTAATAAATCAATTCATTACCATTGGGGACCAAACGCGATGATCTAATGTTTGGGTAAATGTTACAAGACCTAATACTGACAGGAACGATTAAAACAAACGTAATCATTTTGTTGAATACTAGTTAACGTTATACTCGTACAATAATGTCAACAAGTACGAATAAATCAACATACGGGCACATCGATCATAGGAAAGAGCCTGGACCAAAACAAAAACAAGCAGATCGAGTCACACGGGAATTCAAAATATGCCATAATTTCGTTATATTTTTTTGTAGAAGATTGGAATAAATATAAATGAATACAAGAACTTACAAGGATCGAGTCCCAGACGGGCATATCGATGATAGTGAAGAAGCTTGAATACAAGAACTTACAAGGATCGAGCCCCAGACGGGCATAGCGATGATAGTGAAGAAGCTTGGATACAAGAACTTACAAGGATCGAGCCCCAGACGGGCATAGCGATGATAGTGAAGAAGCTTGGATACAAGAACTTACAAGGATCGAGCCTCAGACGGGCATAGCGATGATAGTGAAGAAGCTTGACTATATACAAGAACTTACAAGGATCGAGCCTCAGACGGGCATAGCGATGATAGTGAAGAAGCTTGACTATATACAAGAACTTACAAGGATCGAGCCTCAGACGGGCATAGCGATGATAGTGAAGAAGCTTGACTATATACAAGAACTTACAAGGATCGAGCCTCAGACGGGCATAGCGATGATAGTGAAGAAGCTTGACTATATACAAGAACTTACAAGGATCGAGCCTCAGACGGGCATATCGATGATAGTGAAGAAGCTTGAATACAAGAACTTACAAGGATCGAGCCCCAGACGGGCATAGCGATGATAGTGAAGAAGCTTGGATATACAAGAACTTACAAGGATCGAGCCCCAGACGGGCATAGCGATGATAGTGAAGAAGCTTGGCCAGAAGAAGGAGGACACCCCGACACCTATCAGTATTGACCCGTTCACCATATGCAACAATGCCAGTGGCCTAAAGAGAAATGGAAAGAAAATGTTGTAAAGATTTGCGCAAATGGTCAAGATATCGAGTCATCGGATCAAACACGTTTCACGGAATGATATAGGAGTAGCAGGCGGAAGGCGGGGATGCGGGACGCGCATAATGTTTGTACACTGTATATATACGTGACCCGTCCTTTTAGCCGAAAGTCCCGAAAAGCGCGCTGGTAGACCAAGACTAGTAGGGGCGTCGATAAATATATTTCAAACACGTATACTAACTGAATACATGATTCAAATAATATAATTTCAACATCAAATTTCGTTCGGTAAACGTGGCAGGGCGCAGCTCAAGTTGGGCTCGAGATCCTCTTGGCATGGGCTCGAGATCCTCTTGGCATGCTTGGTGTGGGTTCGAAACCCACCAGGGTTTGTATTCTTTCCTTTTTTCTCTTCCTTATTTATTTTGAATTCAATTATTCCTTCCTAACATAATGAAGTTCTGAAAAAATTACAACTAGATTTGTGCATCCTCCCTCTTTTATATATCACAACAAATCAAACTTTATTTGATGGACCACTAACAGAATGCATTTCTGCGTGATATTTGTTAATACATGTATTCATTTTTCTTTTATTGATATAGACATCTGGTTTGTCTTGTGAATATTTTGACATCTTGGACAATTGCAAGTTACCATGTTAGAGCTTTGAGGGCGAATCGCAATAAACAAATCGGCAAGCCTCGCAATACGTTCTTACAATATTAAAGTTGTTTTCATAATGACATTATCATTACATAAACAATATGTGATTAATAAATCTCTCAGTATTTCTCTAATAATTATGACTTAAAATTGGTACTTTATTTTTAATTTTAGTTTAATTTATGAGAAACGTAAAGCAAACATGATCTAGAATTATAAATATACATGTATTAACAAATATCTTGTCTAACTCGTTCAGTATAGATAAGCAATCGATTTCAGTTGTGTATGATTGATGACGCATTCGCATTTACGATCGATACTCTTGGTGTTGTAACTCGTAATCGTTTTTAATCAAACGCAAAACCTTCGGCTAGAAGTAGGTGGTTGGAATTGCGGTCTCAAAATAATTACCGGTATTTAAAAAAATGTTTTATATATTTCCAAACTCATGGGTGGAACACCCTATCAGCCAGAGACTGGTTTGTGTAGGGGTCCTTACAATAATAAAAAAATATATAACACAGTTAAATCGTTTTACATTACAATAATACATCTTAATACAATTACTACGCTATCTACATTAAAGGGGTAACTAGTACAGTTTTGGTAAGGCTGAAGTTTAGTAACCAAACCGGGACAGTAACATTATAAACTAATAGTTATAACTCCACCATGCTAGAAAGGTATACAAAATTACAAACGACTTAGTAAAAAGCCCATTATCATTCAAAAAGAGCACAAGAGAGCGCTCTCTAAAAAGGCATTGGTTTTAACCATTTTTCATACAAAATTATGACTTACTTTGACTTAGTAGCTCCCGCGTCGTCCGACGCATGAGGCGGTCATCACTCTCCAGCTGGGTCTGTCAGCAGTTAGAGTCTTAATGTCTTTCCAACTTGTAAGGCTGCCTTTGAGATCTTGTTGGATGTTTTGCTTCCAGTTCATTTTGGGCCTGCCCCTTCGTCTTCTACCCAGGGGGGTCCACCATAGAGCTTGGTTTGCTAGACGATGTTTGCATGTGATGTTTTATTGAAATCATGATTAAATAGAGAGATCATCAACAACTATTTAAAAAACGCTTTTGAATTAAAAAAAAAAAGTGTATGCATTTTTTTAGATTTTTTGAAAAATTAATCTAATTATTTGGGCCCCAAATAATTATAAGATAATAAATTATATATTTATTGATATTTCAGCCGTTTCTGGACCGATTTTGACCAAATAAAGTTTATTCTGCCATTAAAATTGCATGTTCTCTCAAATTCGACATTTAGTTTTTCATTACCTAACAAAAAAATTGTGATGTGCAGCGCCCTCTCTACCAAAACTAATTAACTACCCCTTTAAACATTTCAGGACAAGACAAAAAGAAATGAAAAGAAAAGAGAAGAAAAGAACAGAATTGGTGTCTCTTGCATTGCTAAAGAATATCAAATAGAAATTAATCACCCAAACAGATCGATTTTACCCGACAAGCGTGATCACGCGGTATATCTTATTTAATTTTTAAATGGTATTTCTTTTAAACACATGTTGCAGCAAACCAAACAAGCTGAATTACACGTGCTAAACATTAAATCAAAACAAACAATTTAATTTGAATAAACAAGAACAATAATTGTGCAATGCAAATGTAATGTCTGAAAACACCGTTCCCATCTATAGACTAGACGAATTATTCAGACAGACATTTTAATATTATGACAAAACAAAATGTACGTAGCCTATCTTAATCTTACATTGGCAAAATAAAAGTATGATGCTTAATTTACTTACAATACTAACTATAATATGACTTATGAAGATGAATAATTACAACACATTTTCATAACTGTATTGCCATTTGGTTCGTAACACTATGGCTATGGGAGTACTTTCCCTTTGCTTTGCCTCATTACATTTGTTGATGCTATCATCCCTGTAAGTCAAGAGGCTTACTGTGTGGTTGTTATTTCTTTTATGGGTTCCAAAACCATCCAGTTCTTTCTTTTTTCTTTCTTTTCTGGATCTTGCATTATTATAATTCCTGTTCTTCTTTTTTTTTTTTCTTTCGACGTGTTCTCATTTATTTGATCGTAATTCTACTTTTTATTATTCTGAGAGGGCGCCCTCGGAAAATTGTATTTCTGTGAAAAAAAACGTTGTGCTTGCGAAATTTTCGTTTACCGTCAAACTTCAGTCATTTTCACACGAATATAATTACTGGTAAGTCTCAATATGCTTTAATATTCATTATAAGTCATGTAAGTATACGGCAAGTCTGTGTTTAGATGTTTTTGTGTGTGATTTAAGTGGATCTTGAAAGAAAATGCTTTCTCAAACTACATGTATGTGATCAGTGTTGGCCCCATGCATTGAATTGCGTGTTATTGTTTACCACATATCACAGCATTGATTTTTTGCGTGTTCTGCAGTCTCCAGTCTGGAACTACTGCTTATAATTATAATAATCTCAGTCCGTGTCTTGTAATCTTGGCTCGGGCATCAAACAACTGATTTGAGAAACTCATGCTAAATGTTATTATAGGATGTTAAGTAGGACTAATGTTAAGATCAAAATAGCAGCAGCACACATGACATAGCCCGCTGTCCCATTCATCGTGTATTCCCATTATATGACTTCGCCGAGCGCCAGTACAGCCGAAGTGCGCTTGCACATGAAAATCATATGAATATTTATGAGGCCAGCCCCACGCACACGTGCCAGAGCGCTCCACTGTGCATGCACAAAAAAGTACGACGATAGCTACTGTATATCGGGACTGCAAAATCATGCATAATGTCCATGTCAACAACTTTATCAACACTCGCACACAAGAAAAAAGGTATGAAACGATCGATAAAAGTATGTAGAATTCAGATAAATTATCATCATTCACATACAAAATTTTCGAAACATCGAAAACTTACCTTATAAACGGCATCCCGAATAGCTCAAAATCCATTTTGGCGAAAAACAGCAGGTGAAAAAGACCTTCTTTCACAAGATTTTGTCCAAAGAGTCGCGTATCGAATTTGGTATCAACGTGTAGAATGGGCGTTCAGAAAGCCAATGACGTAAGCATCGAAATGAATTGTGGGAAGAGAATGCAGCGAAAAGGGTAAACCCTGTGCTATGTCCAGACCGATACCGCTCCGATACCACATATTCATGGCATGCATAATCGACCCAGAAGCCAGCCAAGTCTCGTAATGAGATGCGTGCGCACGCGATCAATGATGTCATGCATACATTATCGTTCGCGAAAGGTACCGCTCGCTGGCTATGTGCAGCAGTGATATGATAATGATTGATAATTTGTATTCGGGCAATTCCATAAATTCGGACGTACATTTCACACACTTCAATTAGGTACTAAAGGAGAAGTAAATGTAAATCATAAGATTTTATGTGATCAATAGATTGCTAATGATGAGTAGAAAATAATAATATGACTTATTCAGATTTTACCACCATAATGACCTTGTACCGATCAAAAAACACTGCATGGTCGGACGTACTCAGAGAAAATGATTTTGCTGACATGAGGATTTCAACTGGAAAACTCTGTGAAGTTGATCATTTTTTGGGGCCAAATCATCTATTACCATTTGGATAAGATTAGAAATGATGGGAAATATAAAAAAAAAATTGATATTTTCCCTTCGAAGCATGGAATATTTACGTTTTATTTTTGTGTCGGACGTACAATGTCGGACGTACAAGACTGCCGTGTCGGACGTACATGTGTTATACAAATGCAAGTCTACTTGCTGCTGAAATATTTGCTGTAAATAGACACTTTAAGTCATAATTAGTAACTAATGTTGTCTTAAATGGTAGATATAAACATGTTTTCACTGTACCATTAAATTATGGCAGTATAATACAAATAAAAACACAATTAATCTTCACTAACATGAATATGCACTGTTGGGACTACATGAACTATATGTATAATGTAAATTTGAAGTATAGGGTTGATTTTTTTATCACAAAATGTATGTTTGTTGTTCTTTCCTACTAAGAAAATTATTAAATGGCCTAAGTGAGTCATAATTAAATAATAATTATACAACATGGTCCATCTGAAGCCCTCTGAAGTATGTTTTTATGATATATTTTTTAATGACAGCATGATAGTGTGTAGTATTAGTATGTAAATACCCATACAAAAATGTGACTATGGAATGTCCAGCCATATTATGATGATTTGTTAGAATTAGGGATATGAATCACTAAGTAATTAAGAGATATTACATTTGAATACACTCTTTAATCATACAGATAGGATACAGTGTGAATTTAAGTGTTTTAGGCTGGCAAAAACCTACTCATTTCAATGCCGTGTCGGACGTACATGGTCGGACGTACTCAAAAAGTGTACGTCCGACCACCCATTTTTTCCTTAATTAGTGATGATTGGAATTTTTTTTTTTACTCACTGTGTAGAGGGGTTAGAACTTGCTTTGCATTGACATCCTGCCCTTTATTGGGTTCTTTGTCTTTTCGTGAAATTGAAAATAAGTGTTTTTCCGTGTCGGACGTACATGACAAAAATAGTCCTGATATTAATTAGCTACAAATCGTAATTAAAAGAGTATTTTTCTAATTTTTGTGTGGTAATGGATTCAGAAAGTTATAATGTGTACATCTATCATGGTCAATTAATTATTCAGTCTATTTTAATTGAAATACATACAAATATCAAATGGTATGTTACAGCAAAGAAAAATCAGCAACTTCAGAATGCCTTGATTTGGAAGGGTCTCATGACCTTGACCTTGATCAATTTTTTTTTAATGAATGGTTTTTGACAGTTCACATTATTACCTTCAAATTGATGTATCATTTGGACCAATATGATGATTTTGAAATTTTGGCCTACTGGTTGACATATTTATGGAATTGCCCATTCGATAAATGACGATAGTTGATAAATTTGAATAAAATCAATTTGTTAAATTGTTTGACTTGTTTGACTTTGAAAATCAACTGATCAATTTTGTTTGAATTTGTTTGACTTTAATTAATGCGTCATATCTGCTGCATTATAGATAGATTAATTATTCAGACAGACATTTTAGTCTTTGAACATTCAACATTATTATGACAAAACAAAATGTACGTAGCCTCTCTTCCATTGGCAAAATATAAGTATAATGCTTAATTTACTTACAATACAAAATATAATATAAAATAACAAAACAGTTACATGATTGTAAGTAACATGCCAACATGAATAAATAAAATTACACCTAATTTGTATTACACACTAGTAGTAATGTCTTAATAATATTTAACAAATATTTTATTCTTTTTATTTCTTTCTGCATGATATTTATAAATTTATGAGCTGATTGAATCCAAACTGTCATCATGCCAGAGTTAATATGCTATTCTTTTTCTTTTTTTCCACATGATATTAAATAGAAACTGGTGACTGTGAGGTGATTGCAACGAGGCAGTCATCATGCCGGAGTTAATCCCTTCGGTGGCGGCGCCGTCAGATCGGTCAGAAGCCAACGAGCCTGAGAAGACGGATGCTCCGGTATCCAAGCCCCTGGTGGGCATCATCTATCCTCCCCCGGAGGTCAGAAGTATCCTTACTCTAATGCATTATAATGCCAGCGTCTTCCATACAAGTTACTATTTATAATGGAGTACATAATGGAATTGTGTTAAGATTTCTATGTATTAATGTAAATGCCTGATACTGCCACAAGTGGACAGATAGAGGTGTCTGGAAATGTTGGATTAGAACTATTATCTGGAAATGAATTCACAGATATGCAATATGACTAACCATTTATTCAAATATGTTGATGTTATGACAAAACTTGTAAAGTTAATTAGACCTTGTTAAACCGGCATAATGTGAATAGAAACCACCTTTCTACATTCTAGCCAATTCATTTCCACATTTTGCAAGATTTTACAAATTCTGTTCAATTTTACATAGCAACTTCGCAAGAGTGATTCACTGAGTTGATCAGTAACAAATAATGTTAACAATTTGTATTTATAATTATTATTGCAAATGTACACATTTCCAGATATTCATATTGCAACAAACAAGCAAAATATACATGGTGGAAAGTTGGAAATCAAATTAACATACATGAAGTTAAACAGTTGTTTACAAAGTCTGCTCAACTAGTAAAACTTATTTCAAACTGTTGGACTAGTTTACTGTTCAAACAGAATGAGTTTTGCCTTGTGTCGCAGCGGAGCAATTAAAAGCAACAAATATTCTTGGATGCCCATTCAAGCAAGTTAATTCACCATTAAGGGCATTTTTGTGGCCATAAATAAGCTTGATTTTTACTCACAATTGGGCCATTGGTCAATTGCTATTTACATTTGTAGGCCATTGGTCTAGACTATTGCCTATTGGTCTATTGCTATTTTTGAATCGGTCTATTGGGCCAAGCCTGTTTGAAGATGTTTGGCTTTACAGTGGTCTCAGCTTAATGGGGTAGGATTTGACCAATCATTTCCTAAATTCTTCAGATGTTTAGAAAATTTGCGCTACCTTATTAGGTAACCTGTTGACCCCTTCAGAAGTGGTCCAGAAAATACTCGGGCAAGGATCTACATGTATAATGCATGTTCTGGGCCCTGTTACATAAAGATTCATGATTAATTGTACGATTGATCAATTGATGGTACAATCAATTAATTGGTCTTAAACTCTTAATTAGTCGTACAATCAATTGATTGATGTACGATTAATCATGAATCGTTATGTTACAGAGCCCTGAATGGTTTAATAAGGTAAAATTGTGTGTAGCAAAAACTAACCATGAAGCACAGACCACTGTATCACTGTATACTTGTTTGTTTATAGATAAAGACAACATTGTATTTGAGGAAGTGGTTGTTATCATTCCTGAACCCACGATCTCTCAGATATCGTGGACAAGACTGGCAGCTTTGTGGCCAGAAATGGTGAGTGTTGACTTTCATTTCTATATTTGATCCAAATTTGGAACTAGAATTCTTCTGCAAAACAAAATCTCCAATATTATAATATATTTGTTTTAAGTGTACTTGGAAATGATGACTTTTACTTGACATACTAAATACCTAAGTTGTAACAATTGCATGCTTTGCATTTCAGAATTTATCAGACGAAAAGTGTTACAATTCTAGATTCTTTTAAAAGAATTACATGCATATTTTTGTTCTTTCTTTTTTTCAAGGACCTTGGATTCGTCAGAACAAAATCTGCTATGCCAAATTTAACTTCTTGAATCCCTTACCAGGAGGTATTGTTTGAACTGGATTTTTTAAAACGATGACCAGTACTGGATAATTTATACTAAAGACTCAATATGTGATAATTACATGTTTCTCTATTGTCTCTCCAGGACCAGAATTTGAAACCAGGATTCAAAATCTCGAATGCCAAGTTTAACTTCATGAAACCTGGTGACCTGTACCATGCGTACTACAAACACAAAGTGGATTAATTGCTGATTTTGTTTAAGTTGCACATATTTTTGTAATTTCTTGTTTGGAATGGACCTTGAAACAATAACCTGCACCACACATTCTTATATAGACTAACATTGTTCCAATGCTAGATCTTATTTTACATGAATTACATGTATATTTGTGTGTTTTCTTTTTTTAGGACCCGAATTTGAAACCAGGATTCGTCAAAATGAAATCTCGAATGCCAAGTTTAACTTCCTGAACCCTGGTGACCCGTACCATGCTTACTACAGACACAAGGTCAAGGAGTTCCAGGAGGGCAGGGCAGTGGAGCCTGTTGGGGCTCCACCGATCAAGGTAATAACACTCACATTACCATTCTGTTGTGTGTCGTACACAAAAAGCCAGCTCATGCCAGCTCATGCATTGTCTATGTACACTGTGCAGCCAGGAATTTGTGCATGTAGCGTGTTAATTGCAATATTACCTAGATGACCATTTACATTGTAGATGTGGATAGGACAAACTCTTAAAGGGACTTAGTAACATTGTCCAAATCCTCAAAATAAATTTTTCATTCTAGCGGTTCCCTCATACCTTGTTGTATTCATATTACCAATAAAATCATGGGACAGGTTTCGGTTTTTCAAATTTCCCTTTCGTTACAAAGATATGTACGATCGAAGTATTCAGATAAGAAAAACTCCGGGCGAGTTTTTCTTCTGTGTACAAAGTGAGTGCAGTGAGTTATTGAATATCACTTTGCATTTTCGCTCATTACTTGGCCATGCAATGTCCATTTGACTTGAAATTTTCACACAATACCCTGTGGACATATGAGATAACAATAATATACATTGCATCAACCATTCATCACTTTTTGCACATGTCAACAAAGTTACTAGATCCCTTTAAGGGTATTGTACCCCCTTTCTAGGCATGGTTAAATCCAGTAAACTGCTGCAGGCATGGTTAACCCTAAAAAGACTGTTGGGGGGGGGGGGGGGGGGGCTGATTTAGCCCCCCCCCCTCCTCTATTTTCGCGATAACTTCGCAATGCTTAAATATCCTTAGTCCTTAGTCTTGCGCATCTTTTGATACCAAATTTGAGCACACCGGGTCAACGGTCCAGGTGTTATGTAACATTTTGCGATCGCGTTTTACTGAAAATTTGATTTTTTGTTAATTCTTCCATAACATAGAGTTTTTAGATGCACCTTTTATGTTGCAGTTTTATACCCATCTTTTCACATGTACTGTTAGTATTCCCATTTGGCATGGTGAATAAAACTTATTGCATTCTCATTTGCATAAAACAATACAATATATAAAGAACAATACAAAGAAAAACAAAGAAAAACAAAGAAAAACATAGAAACAGTAAAACTAAATCAATTGTCATGATTATCCTGTTGTTATCTTACATACATGTCAACACTTATGAATAGATTGAAAGTGGCATTACTTCTCCTAGTTCCATTGACAACATAAAAAACAATAACATACATAAAAAAATAAAATTTTTGCATAATTAATTAGCTCTAATTAGCATTTAATCTAATTAATTTTGGTTTTGCAACTATGCAATATTGTAGATCTCATGGACATCTATCACCATGCCAAATTTGGAGTCGATCTTAGTTTCGGTTGCCGAGAAAAATGCAAAAATATATATATATTTGTTTTTGTTGCATAATTAAAGGGCAATGAAACCCAAGCAAAATGTTGCTTTCATAGTCTTGAAGAGATTAAGAAGAATAATCTCTGAAAGTTAGAGCATAATCGGGTAAGAAACAAGAAAACTACGGCTCTTTGAAGATGTCCATTTATTCCTATGGGGAACTCAAAATGTCAACGCACTCTGATAAGTGTGTGGACAACTCCCCATATGTTTGTACACGAATGTGCCCATTTTTACAGTTTTCTTCATAGTCACATTTTCCCATTCCCCCAACTCATGATATGTTATGTATAAAAGCATTCTACAAAACATGTTGAACTCGAACGAAGGGTAAACATAAATTTTGAGAAAATTGAACAAAACTGAAATTTTGTGTACAAAATGTATGGGGAGTTGTCCACAACTTTGCCAGAGTGCGTTGCCAATTTTAGTCACTCGAAGATTAACATGGCTCTTTTCAAAGAGCCATAGTTTTCTTATTTCTTGACCGATTGGGCTCAAATTTTCAGAGACTATTCATTATATTTAGTGTCTTATAGTGCACACAACAATTTGTCTGGATTTCATTGTCCTTTAATGAGGCCAAAAAAAATAATTTGTTTGATTGGCGTAACGGGCAACCAAAAATTAGGGTAGGTCGGTCGGGATTTAAATTTTTTTATTTTTTATTTATTTATTTTTTTGTCAGCACAAATACACAAAAACACACACATAACACATCGAAATTCCAAATTCTATTGCATTTTTTAATTTTTTAAATTTATTTATTTATTTTTTTAAATTAAAAATAAAATTTAGAAAAAACCTCTAGGGTCGGCGTGCAAAAGCGCTGGTATATTTAGGGTCGGGCGGGTTACGCCAATGCAACAATTTATTTTTCATGGCCTGAGCTCTAATTAGCATATTCTAGCATATATTCTAATTAAAAAAAAAAAAATAACTATCCAATTGTGTTGATCTCATGGACATATCTATCACCATGCCAAATTTGGAGTCGATTGGAGTTTCGGTTGCCGAGATCTTAGGGGGGGGGGGGGGGGCCCTATTAGCCCCCCCCCCCCTCCCCAGTTTTTTAAAGGTTCCTAAAGGCATTGTGTCACTTTTGCTGTTCTTCTATCTATTTTGTAAGAAAGAGCCTATAAGACATACAGAACTCAACAGATGATGGATGAATGCATAGAAGAATGAAGGAAGGACAAGTTTGAATAACTGAATGAACCGATTAATGAGTACATGTAGATGGATTGATAGAGACGGGCAAATGAATAAATTTACCAAAATTATCCCCTTTTTAAAATTTGCAAGTTGCTACTGCCCAGGCCAAGTCTACAGTACTGGCAGAGTCTGTGATACCTATACAACTTGAAAGGATGGCACAACAAACATGAATAGATATACAAATAATACACGGTCTTGAGTGCGTTGTGTAAATGCATTGCACTCCAGGCTATGTTAGCTGTGCGTTGCGCACGAGGCGTAGTATTATTTGTTTTATAAACCAGGCTCAACCACGGATTGTTTTATTTTGCTAGATTATTGAAAACAGGCTCTCCACAATTAATAACCAAGTCTATCTACTCTCTAGAGTGTGAATTTATTAGGAATTTACCAAATTAATCATCACTAGAGTGCACTCACGGGGCACTCGCTTCACTGAATTTGACTGCAGCTCAGCAGATCAAATGCAGTCGCCGAAAATCCGAAAATTTCCCGTTAAAAGTGAGAATTATCAAAGAATTGTATGCATTTCCATTCCAAAACTTCCCAATATCAAACCACATACCATATAATTTACGAATCTGCTAAGATTTATTTACTACAGAACACATTATTTACAGAACGAAGCATTTTCCATCTTTTTTTTTATCACTTTCGCAAGTTTGACTTCGTAGAACTATGTCAACAAGCATTGTGACGTCACAGCAGTGCAAATATCGCGCAACAAAAAGTGACAACACATGTGTGTTACGCTTTTTATGCCTCCGCCAACGAAGTGGCCGGAGGCATTATGTTTTCGGGTTGTCCGTCCGTCCGTCCGTCCGTACGTCCGTCCGTACGTACGTCCGTCCGTACGTCCCGTTTTCGTTCTCGCGATATCTCAAGAACCAGTTGACGGATCAATTTCAAACTTGGTATGAGTGTACATATTGGGGTGACAATGATCTGATTAGATTTTAGGGGTCATGAGGTCAAAGGTCAAGGTCACAGGACTCAATATACATGCAAAAATGCCTCGTTCTCGCGATATCTCAAGAACTGGTCGACGGATCAAATTCAAACTTGGTATTAGTGTAGATATTGGGGTGGCAATGATCTGATTAGATTTTGGGGTTCATGAGGTTAAAGGTCAAGGTCACAGGACTCAATATATATGCAAAAATGCCTCGTTCTCGCGATATCTCAAGAACTGGTTGACGGATCAAATTCAAACTTCGTATTAGTGTAGATATTGGGGTGGCAATGATCTGATTAGATTTTGGGGTTCATGAGGACAAAGGTCAAGGTCACAGGAATCAATGTATGTGCAAAAATGCCTCGTTCTTGCGATATCTCAAGAACCGGTTGACGGATCAATTACATACTAGGTATGAGTGTACATATCGGGGTGCCACTGATCTGATTAGATTTGGGGGGTCATGTAGTCAAAGGTCATGGTCACATTACTCAATATGTATGCGAAAATGGCTTGTAATTGCAAAATTTCAAGAACTGAATGTCAGATTTCAATCAAACTCGGTACCTGTATCATAAAGAGTCAACGTAGCCATAAAATGTTGGGGTCATGAGGTTGAGGTCAAGGTCACGGGACTCATTATACATGCAAAAAAGCTTGTAATACCAAAATATCAAGAACTAAATGTCAGATTTCAATCAAACTTGGTACCTGACTGTTTTTTAGGGAGCCATCAAAGATTGGGATCATATGGTCAAGGTCACAGGACTCAAAATATAAGAAAAATTAAATCAGTGCATGTTAATTTGGGCATATTAAAATCGCGTGATAGCGGAGGCATAATTTTCGATTGCGCGCAATCGAAGATCCATCTAGTTCTTGTTTGTTTGTTGAAATTTAATGAATAGTCACGTGACTGGATTTAACCAATCACGTTACTGAATTTACCAGAGCCGTTTTATAATAGATGATTTAATGCACATACAATGAACAGATGGGATTACTGAATGAAGAATTCCATTAATGATTGGATGGGGTTAAATGAATGAATGAATCAAAAATAAAAAATCCTTTTTTCGGTTGCTGTTTGGCCGCCACCCAACCCAAGCCTGCACAGCTAGCAGAGCCTGTTATATAGGTCTAAGGAACATGGCAGATAATGGGTGGATAAACAAAGGAATTAATAGTTCCAAGGGTTAATGAATGAATATGAATATGTTTGGTGAATGAATAAATGAATGAGTACTACAATACATACATGTCAGAAACGTGTCATTGGATCAAGACTTTCCAATTGTGTATCAATGAATTGTTAAAATAAACTCTCCTTGTTCTCATTTCAGTTGCAAGTAGCCGTCACCCAGGCTCTACTCGCAGAGCCTGTTATACCAAAGGAACCTCCGCCAGAGTTTGAGTTCGTTGCAGACCCTCCAACCATCAATGCATTTGAACTGTAAGTGAACCCCAGTATAAACAGTCAAACATGTATATAGAGACCACCTGGAGAAATAAAGAAAAGTGATCGATGTAGACAGGTGACCTCTATAGACAGGTTCCATAACAATGTACAGTCAAACCTGTGTGCAGTGACCACCTAAGGGAAACAAGAAAAGTGGCCACTGTAGGCAGGTGAACCCTACAGACAGATTCAATAACATTGTTTTTCTCTGTAAGGGGTCACTTTTTGTGGCCACTAATGACTATAGGCAGGTTGGCTGCTATAGAAAGGTGGCCATTAATTGCCTGGAATAAGAAAAACAGTGGTCCTGAATTATGTTTCTATTGTATTTAGTTATGATCCAATGGAACTTCAGATAAAGCTTTATCATAGCCACATTTTGGCTAATGACAATAGAAAATAAAGGTTACCTGAATAGACATTTTGCTTTATGTGAGGTTGTTATAAGGTTGTTATTTAGGGCAATGCGGACCATTTAGAAAAAAATAGTTTGATTGGTTTCATCATCTGCATTTTCCATATTCCACACTTATCCTAAATTACAGCAACTAAATAAAGATACCAAAACATTTTTAATGTAACAACATTGACATAAACCAGAAAAAAAAGCTGTATAGACTTTCTTCAAGACTTTCTATTAATGTTTGACTCCATACAGAGATGTGATCAAGCTGACAGCTCAGTTTGTGGCCAGAAATGGTGCTCAGTTCCTGACTAACCTGATGAACAAAGAGCAGCGCAACTACATCTTTGATTTCCTGCGACCCCAGCACAGCATGTTCAACTACTTCACCAAGCTCGTGGAACAGTACATCAAGGTAAGGTCATCTCTACTCTATTTTCCTTGGATTTAAAGGCATTGTCTGCTAACTCATGAATACTTCCTATGGATTGAAATAGATCAGTGGCCGAGAGCACGATGATGACCCAGGACCAGACCTAGTTCCATTGATCTCTAAATATGCCTGTGTAAGCATTTACGGTGGTTGAATGAGTAAGGGTATGTGTGCTCTGCTACGTTCTTTTGAGTTGTATACTATTCTAGAATAATGAAATTGATGAGTTAGAGCCAATGATGCTAATTACCATGGCAAATGTCGCTGGTCCGTAATCGGGCCCCTGGGCCCAGGTGCAATCTGATGGGATTGTGTTACACACTATTGTACACATTCATTAATTTCTACAAAGCTTTTCAATTTTGTACATAAGTTGTTTTTTGGGATCAAATTTTGCAGTCTACTTTTTAAAATGATAAGTATTTGACTATTTACATAAAGTTAGGAAAATGATAGGACACAATCACATCTAACAAAAATGACACATTTTTAAGCTCTCTTCTGCTTCTGCTTCTGCTTAACCCTAATCCCACTGGGTTATTTTGATCACTTGAGTCCACTGGGGGGGGGGGGGGGGGCCATTTTGGCCCCCCCCTCAAATCTCGGCAACGAATGGACCGATTGACTCGAAAATTGGCACATACGTAAAACTAGTCTAGTAGAATAATAATTTGAAGAAAGAAAAAAAATTGGACCATTATTTTTTTTTTAATAATTAATTAAAATTTTGAATATGCAAATTTTTGACGAATTTGGGGGAAAATTGGGATTTTCATCTAAAATCAAGAGAAATTACAGGATTTCTTCAGGTTTTCAGGTAAAAATACTTTCAAATGATGTAATTCATCATATCCATGTTTTTTATGGTAATAAAATATATCACTAATTTGCATAAATATGCAAATTAGTATTCCCGGATTTAACCACATTGTTTTCATTCTTATGTATTTTATTGTTTTTATTGTTTTTTTTTTTTTATAAGAATTTATCTCTGAAGTGTATGAATTAAACTAATAACAAAGAAATAATCCAAAATTTAATTCAATGTAACAATTATAACAGATTTGGAGTTTACATGGCATCGGATGTAGGAATTACATAGAAACCTGTACAAAAATTTCATTTTTTTGTGATGGTCGAGCAATTATCGACCTCTAAAATCAGTTCTACATGTCCGACCGGGGGAATTATATATCAAAACGTGCGGGAGACTTGAGAGAAAAAAGTCATGAAGTTTGAGCATGAAATACCATCAGTCTAGATGCACGTCGAAAAAAACGACAGGGGGGGGGGGCCAAAATGGCCCCCCCCCCCCCAGTGGGATTAGGGTTAAATAGATCCATGCAATCCATTTTGAATTACTTACAAACAAAAATGAGAACAGTTTACATGTGGCCGGACCGAGCATGGTGGCTTAGCGGTTAGAGTGTCCGCCTCAGAACCCAGACCGGGTCATACCAAAGACTTTAAAAATGGTACCTTCTGCCTTCTAGCCAGGCGCTCGGCATTTATAGAATGGAGAAGGGAAAGTTAATCACACAAGTTACCAGAGGAGATATGCGCCGCCTTATGTGCCAAAATTGGCACGGGAAGGTCTTTAACTTTTTGTTTACATGTGGCCATTAGAGCAAAATTACAGGTACTTGAGATTCCTGAATCAGATGCACTGGGTCTTCTTGAGAATGCCCTGCACATGGCGCATACTACACACTAAGCTTAGTGTTGTGAAGGGCGCACAAACTAGCCTCTATGGCCATCCGTGGTGTGGCTTCCCCACGCTTGACCATCTTGGATTAAATAATGAAACTGTCTATGATTACAGTCAATTATTTCAGTGTGTCTGTTGATCGGGGTAAAATATTAATGTAAGGTGCTATGATATTCGCATGAATAGATCAAATAACTGATTATGCTTTATTGCAGGTGCTGATCCCCCCTAAAGACATGGTGAGGAAGCTGTCAGATGAAGGCATTTCAAGGAAGTCTGTGATGGAGCAGGTGACATACCGGGTGGAGTGGGAGAAGCACCAGGAACGACTCAAGAGGAAGGATGAGGAGGAGAGGGAGAGGGAAAGGGGTAAGTGTTGAACATAGATGGATGGATGGATGGATGGATGGATGGATGGATGGATGGATGGATGGATGGATGGATGGATGGATGGATGGATGGATGGATGGATGGATGGATGGATGGATGGATGGATGGATGGATGGATGGATGGATGGATGGATGGATGGATGGATGGATGGATGGATGGATGGATAGGTGGATAGATTTATGGATAGATTTATGGATGGATGGATGGATGGATGGATGGATGGATGGATGGATGGATGGATGGATGGATGGATGGATGGATGGATGGATGGATGGATAGGTGGATAGATTTATGGATGGATGGATGGATGGATGGATGGATGGATGGATGGATGGATGGATGGATGGATGGATGGATGGATGGATGGATGGATGGATGGAGGATGGATGGATGGATGGATGGATGGATGGATGGATGGATGGATGGATGGATGGATGGATGGATGGATGGATGGATGGATGGATGGATGGATGGATGGATGGATGGATGGATGGATGGATGGATGGATGGAGGGATGGATGGATGGATGGAATGATGGTTAGATGAATAGATGAATAAATGGGAGGATGGATTTGTTCCCATTCATTATTGTGAGGCAAGAACATGAGGAATTACTAAATAGAATAGATAGGAAAAATAAGTATGTTATATCTTAGATGAATGTATGCATTTATTGGCAGGGAGATTGGCAGATAAGATAGATAGAATGACTGAAGAAAAAAGATGAGGAAAGGAGGGAGAGGGAAAGGAGTAAGTTCTAAGACTGATGGATGCAATGATGGATCTAGGTGGAACGATAGATCGATGGATCGCTAGAAACCTGTAGGATAGATAGGATAAGACACATGAGGAATTAAGATGAAAGATGAGAGAGAAAATGAGGAAGTAAGTTTTGGAGATTGAACAATGGCCAGATGGATATATAGATAGAATGCTAGATGGATGGATGGATAGATAGACAGATAAAATGATAACAAACTTAAATATAATATATAGTGCTTGTACATCATGCATTTAAAAAATATAATGCAATTCAAACTTTATGCTAAAGATGTTGTTCCTTGTTGTTTCTTTGCCCACAGTTGCATACTCACAGATTGACTGGCATGATTTTGTTGTCGTGGAGACGGTTGACTACCAGCCTGATGAGGAGGGGCAGTTTCCTCCACCCCTCAAACCCAGCGAGATCGGAGCCAGGATACTGGCGGAGGAGAGATATGAACAGTTCGGGGTGAGTAGAAATGAAGAGGAGGATGACGCTAATGACGATGATTGTTATTATTGTACTGATCCCTTAAGATGAAGATTGTTATGATTCTAAATGGTGTCATGATGATGATGAAGATAACGACATCGACCACAGCAACAAAGATAATGATGCTGCTGCTGCTGATGGTGGTGGTTGTTATGATATTTATGATGATTATGATTATGATGATTATTATGATATTGATGGTGATGATAATGATGATAATAAAGAATGGGGAGGGTAGAAGGGTTTATAATGTTGTATTGTTATGTACCATGTCCTATTTTGTCTCTGTTCAGGATGAGTTAGCAGATAGAGGGGGAGATTGAAGGAGGAGACAATGAGGATGATTTGTCAAATGAATTGGAATCAGAGGATGAGAAGAAGGAGAAGGAAGATGAGATTGAAGGGCTTACAATTGTATTATTTTCTTGATCATACATGTTTTGTGTTTGTCTCTTGAGGAGGAGTGAGCAGAAGGAGGATACAAGTAGGATTCAGATGAATCAGAATCAGGAGAAGGAGGAAGGGGACCAAAGATTGAAGTGTTCATTTCTTTCATCTACCATGTTTGTTGTTTTCTCTGTTCAGGAGGAGTTGGCAAAAGAGGAGGTTGAGATGGAGATGGAGATGCATGAATAGGAATCATCTGAGGAGAAAAAGGAGGAAATGGAGAAGTGTGAAGCAGTTGTCATTTAGTGTACCATGCATTGTTATAGGAGGAGCAGGAAGGGAGAAGGGCTAACAATGTGCAATTATTCATAGACCACGTTTTATTTAATAATAATGCGCAAGCTTAGAAACATTGTATTAAGCACTATATAAATGTAATATATTATTATTATGTATGATTGATTTGTTCTCTGTAGGAAGAGTTGGCAGAGGAAGAGGACGTGGAGATGGAGGTTGAGGGAGAGGACGAAGAGTCGTCATCAGAGGAATCAGAATCAGAGGAGGAGGAGGAGAAGGAGGAGGAGGGAGAGAGGGAGAAGGACAAGAAGGGCAAGAAGGATAAAGAGGAGGTCAAGCTGACTGATAGGAACACAGAGGTGCAGGACATGGTTGAAGGGGTAAGATGTTATGTCTGTAACACACTACTGATAGGAACACAGAGGTGCAGGACATGGTGGAAGGGGTAAGATCTTATGTCAGTAACACACTACTGATAGGAACACAGAGGTGCAGGACATGGTGGAAGGGGTAAGATGTTATGTCTGTAACACACTACTGATAGGAACACAGAGGTGCAGGACATGGTTGAAGGGGTAAGATCTTATGTCAGTAACACACTACTGATAGGAACACAGAGGTGCAGGACATGGTGGAAGGGGTAAGATGTTATGTCTGTAACACACTACTGATAGGAACACAGAGGTGCAGGACATGGTTGAAGGGGTAAGATGTTATGTCACATTACTGATTGGAACACAGAGGTGCAGGACATGGTTGAAGGGGTAAGCTGTTATGTCTGTAACACACTACTGATAGGAACACAGAGGTGCAGGACATGGTTGAAGGGGTAAGATGGTGGAAGGGGTAAGATGTTATGTCTGTAACACATTACTGATTGGAACACAGAGGTGCAGGACATGGTTGAAGGGGTAAGATGGTGGAAGGGGTAAGATGTTATGTCTGTAACACATTACTGATTGGAACACAGAGGTGCAGGACATGGTTGAAGGGGTAAGATGGTGGAAGGGGTAAGATGTTATGTCTGTAACACATTACTGATTGGAACACAGAGGTGCAGGACATGGTTGAAGGGGTAAGATGTTATGTCTGTAACACACTACTGATAGGAACACAGAGGTGCAGGACATGGTGGAAGGGGTAAGATGGTGGAAGGGGTAAGATGTTATGTCTGTAACACATTACTGATTGGAACACAGAGGTGCAGGACATGGTGGAAGGGGTAAGATGTTATGTCTGTAACACATTACTGATTGGAACACAGAGGTGCAGGACATGGTTGAAGGGGTAAGATGTTATGTCACATTACTGATTGGAACACAGAGGTGCAGGACATGGTTGAAGGGGTAAGCTGTTATGTCTGTAACACACTACTGATAGGAACACAGAGGTGCAGGACATGGTGGAAGGGGTAAGATGTTATGTCTGTAACACACTACTGATAGGAACACAGAGGTGCAGGACATGGTTGAAGGGGTAAGCTGTTATGTCTGTAACACACTACTGATAGGAACACAGAGGTGCAGGACATGGTGGAAGGGGTAAGATGTTATGTCTGTAACACACTACTGATAGGAACACAGAGGTGCAGGACATGGTGGAAGGGGTAAGATGTTATGTCTGTAACACACTACTGATAGGAACACAGAGGTGCAGGACATGGTTGAAGGGGTAAGCTGTTATGTCTGTAACACACTACTGATAGGAACACAGAGGTGCAGGACATGGTGGAAGGGGTAAGATGTTATGTCTGTAACACACTACTGATAGGAACACAGAGGTGCAGGACATGGTTGAAGGGGTAAGCTGTTATGTCTGTAACACACTACTGATAGGAACACAGAGGTGCAGGACATGGTGGAAGGGGTAAGATGTTATGTCTGTAACACACTACTGATAGGAACACAGAGGTGCAGGACATGGTGGAAGGGGTAAGATGTTATGTCTGTAACACACTACTGATAGGAACACAGAGGTGCAGGACATGGTGGAAGGGGTAAGATGTTATGTCTGTAACACACTACTGATAGGAACACAGAGGTGCAGGACATGGTTGAAGGGGTAAGCTGTTATGTCTGTAACACACTACTGATAGGAACACAGAGGTGCAGGACATGGTTGAAGGGGTAAGATGTTATGTCTGTAACACACTACTGATAGGAACACAGAGGTGCAGGACATGGTTGAAGGGGTAAGATGTTATGTCTGTAACACACTACTGATAGGAACACAGAGGTGCAGGACATGGTGGAAGGGGTAAGCTGTTATGTCTGTAACACACTACTGATAGGAACACAGAGGTGCAGGACATGGTTGAAGGGGTAAGATCTTATGTCTATAATACATTATTTGCAATATTAACTGACATTTTAGTTTTCATTATGTAATAGTGAAGCCAGGATGGGTGAATTTCTAACACAGTTATCAACTTTTCTGAGTATACATAATTGCTCTCCTATAGAGCAATGCTCACAATTATCACAGGCCCGATGGCTCAAGGGCCATTCAAAATTGGATTCATGCAGCACAAATTTCATTGATGCTAAATTTCACCAGCCGGATGGGCAACCAAATGGGACAAATTTGTTAATGTTTTTGTTTGTTTGGGGCTGCTACCTATTTCTAGCAATAATACAGTCCTAAAGTGTGACATCATACATCACAGCTATTCATTGCCATGGGTAATAATTCTAAACAATGTCAGACGAGCCAGATATGTTTAACCTAACAGTTAAAAAGAAGGCAATCTTCAAGCACAAACCCTCTACTAAAAACACTAATTGTGGACAAGCTGTTAAGAACCATTACTATGTTCCTTCAAACGCTATAGTGTCATTGCTCAGTACTCTGTAAGGACAAATTATTGAAAGCTAACTCTTCATCCCTCTGATCTTTGACCTTGTCCAAATAACATTAATTTAATTTGACCTTTGACCTCAGTCTGATTCTGACATGGAGGAGAGTGACGAGGAGAAGGAAGATGACATCCCACCACCGCCTATACCTGCGCTACCTAAAGAGGGCGCTCCCATGCTGCCACCACTGCCTCCCCAGCCGGGAGAAGCCATCATCAAGAAGGACTACAATCCAAAGAGTAAGTAGCAAGCACATGTAGTAATGATACAATCCATAGAGTAAGTAGCAAGCACATGTAGTAATGATACAATCCAAAGAGTAAGTAGCAAGCACAATTTACAAGTTACAATTTATTTTATCTACGTTATATCTACGTCACTAAAATGTATTTTAGCAAATCGCTATTCCTTAAGTACAGTGTAATATTTTAGTGACGTAGATATGACGTAGATACAATACATTTTAACTTAAAATCGTTTTCAGAATTCACCCACAGGGCTCTAAAAGAAAGGAACAATTTACTGACTTGCCCAACCCAGTTGGGCAAATTCCTTAGCTTGCCTAAAATCAACTTTACTTGCCCCATTATGATGCATAAGGAAAAGAGCATTCAGTTTGTCAATATACTCAAGTTCAGTCATTAATTCCTAACGTGCCAAGCTCGATTTTTGCGAGTTAGAATACACACAAATGCCATAGAGCATTACAATCCCTGACACGTTAAGAGTTAACATATGAAAACATCAAGAAATATGTTACCGTCAAATATTAAAAAAATGTATTCACTGAATCCTCTACAATCCAAATATTTTCTCATGATATGGATACGAATTGAATTGCCCTGGTAGGGCAAGTTAATTCAAGCTGTAATTGCTCACAACTGGTTTTTACTTTCACTTGGAAGGATAACATTTCAAATGTAGTGATACAAGCTAAATCTACATGTGAACTCAGTGAACTGTTTTCCAAAGAGAAGACTGTTTGAGTAGAATGTGAGGTTATGTCTTGTATGCTGAAGAATTGTTTTTGATCTTCAATTGATGCTTTGTATAGAAAGTTTTTCTGTAATTTGTTCAATATTATTTTTTTCCCCTGCTATTAGTTCATGTGTTCTTCTTTGCCTTTGTATTATATCCCAGCAGTTGAATCAACAAAGTATCTCATCTCACCATCAGTGTTCTGTAATATTATCATTATTTTCTTACGTATTAATCCAAACAATGAGATTGTTACATGTTTCCCTTCAATACAGTAATACATGTTCCTCCTTTCCTACTCCTATCCAACAGTCAGCAAGCAGACCCAGCCGGCTGAGGCAACCAAGTACCTCATCTCACCCATCACTGGGGAGAAGATTGCTGCAGATAAGATGCAGGAGCACATGCGCATCGGTGAGTCTTAATTCAACCCTTGGAAATTCTGGGCAGAATAAGATGAATGAGAGGAACAATTGGTTGAATTTTGATAAGAGAGGGACAAGAATTAGGAGACCTTCTGTAATAACTAGCGCTCTTTGAAAAATTGCAGCCGATTGCAATTTAGCATAGCTTTGATTTTTTTCTACTGATTAAGCCCAGATTTTTGCTCATTCCTCAAAATCATCTGTTTTCATATACAAACATCAAAATACTAGTGTGGGATTCCCCTCCATTCCATTTGTTCCATCATAATTAAGAGCTAATTGCAGGGGGGGGGGAGGAATTATGAGTCATGTGCCTTCCAGTATGACCATAATAAGAAACATACTGCAGGATTGCATACAGCCATGAAAAAAACTAAAATAGAGAAATACATATAGTGTCATTCACAAGCAAAAAAGTGACCGCCCCCCCACCAGTCATATGATGCTACCACTGCCAAGTTGTAGACAACAAATCCTGATGCGCAGTAATTGTGTTGCAAACCATACAGTATTCTCAAAATATTACAATATATTTAGTCAGATTGCCTAATAAACATGATGCAAACACAGATAATATGTGGAGCAATGATACATTTAGCTGTGGTAAAAGTAACCCATGTTTTAGGATCACAATACTTTCTCAGGAACCAGCATCATCCAACATGTTCTTATAATGCCTGTGATCATCATCAGAATTTTGTATCATCACACAACTTCCTGCCAATGGCCGGCAAATCTGAGCGCTATGATGTTGGCCCCATGCCAGATCTTCGGTTGTGCCCATTTGTGTGATGTTAAAGGGAACGAGTAACTTTGTTGACAAGTGCACAAAGTGATAAGTGATTAATACAATGTGTATTGGTGTGATCTGATGTGTACACAACGTAATGTGTACAAATTTCATGTTAATTGGATGTTATTTGACCGAAAAATGAGCTAAAATGCAAAGTGATATTCACTTACTTTGTACACGGCTGAAAAGGTCCAGTAAATAATTTCATATCCGAACACTTCAATTGCAAATATCCTTTCAACGAAATGGAAATTTGAAAAACCATAACTTATCCCATGCTTTTATTGTTAATACGAATAAAACAAGCTATGAGGGAACCGCTAGAATTTCAATTGGATTTTTAGGATTTTAACAATGTTACTAAGTGCCTTTAATAGGTGAAGTGTTGTTTGCTCTTCAGGTCTGCTTGATCCCAGATGGGTGGAGGAGAGGAGCAGGCAGATGACGTCCAAGGCCACCGATGAGGAGGTGTTTGCCCCGGGCGCCGCCATCGAGGAATCCCTCAAGAACCTGGCTGAGAGGAGAACGGATATCTTTGGTGAAGGTGACATTGAGACGCAGATCGGAAAGAAGGTCAGTGAAGATAGAGAGAATGACAGATTTGCACCGAACAGTCAGGACATGGGCTTTATACCTGTGTTTACATTTCAGTTAGGATATGAATAGTTCATATATATGCCAAAACTGAATAACACCAATTTTGATATTCTTTTATATCAAGGTACATTTTTGAAGATATGACTAAAAGTATCTCACATTTTGTAATTTTCATTGTTTTTCAACATGTTTAATGTCAATTATGTAGATTACATTTTTTTTTCTTTTTTTTTCCAAATATTAAATCCTTTTTGTAGTTTGAAGACTTGTGCCAGATATCAAAATTCTAAAACCAACAAGGCCAAAATAGAACTAAGACTCCTTATTCACCAATTATTATTATTAAAAAAAAAAAATATCTTGTTAACTCGTTGCTTACGGGGAACCGTATTTCATAGTCTTGAAGGGAACGGGTTAATAGCAGCGTTTGGATGTGATATCACATGACTTCTGCATTTCTAACTGGATGTTATGTTTAATATTTCATATGAATTGAATGTTTAGTTATGTTCCATTGTTCAAGTTAATTTAATAAGATAAGCATGTTTACAAATGAAATATCCAATGTTCCATGAAATAGAATGAATGAAAATAAGGAACCAAAATTTAGGCTTCCCCAGGATTCGAACCCAAGACCTCAATATTACTAGACCTTTGCCCTACCAACTGAGCTAGAAAGCTCCTGTAATGGTTGTCCTTCCTAGCTCACAAGTCTAGCATCAGGAGGTCTAGGGTTCCATTCCCGTTAACCCATATTTCTTTGCTCATTTTCATTGATTGAATGTATCTGTGGTCAGTTGTTGTTATGTTTGAATGTACATGATTAATGCCATTGCAAACCCTTTGCCCTGCTGTAGATTGGAGAGGAGGAGGATGAGAAGAGCAAACAGAAGGTCATATGGGACGGACACAGCGCAAGGTAGGATCCTTTCTCAATTACATTTCTGCAATTCAATTGCAAAACAATAGTTTGTTATTTAACCATACAAATCAGTATCATCATAAACCATGATATACTTTAAATGGTTAGGCTAAACTGAGAAGCGCTGCTTACTATAGGGACCCTTACCAAAACTACAAATTATTGATTACATTTTTATTTAAACATTTATATATTTTGTTTCAACATCATGGAGTCTACGATGAAGAAGGCTTGTGTAAAATTAGTATTACTTATAAATTCAAACAAGTATGAAAACGTACCAGAAATAATGTGTGAAGAACAAAATTGGGCTTCACTGGGAAGTGACCCCTGGAGCTGTGGATTCCCAGATTGGTGCTCTAACATTGAGCCATAAAGCCTAATATGTATGGTGGTCTGTACCAGAAGCTCTTTGCAAAGCGTGTCTGGTCAAACATGCCATTTGACTGCAAGAGATATCATGTGAAATTTCAATCTCAATATCCACATGTAATATTTGTATGTTTGTAATACAGTATGGAGTCAACGTCACGGAAGGCCCAGGCAGGAATCACTCTGGAGGACCAGATCAACGCCTTCCACAAAGCACAGGGATTGCTGTGAGTATAGCACAGTATTGTATTACCAAACAAGTTGTATCACCAAACTCCGAGACCAAACATTGGAAATTGTGTGATCAAATTAGTGATCGAGATGAGAGGCAGCAGTTTTGAGAAAAAAGGATGGAAACTTACTGCGCCGTATTGCTTTTACAACTGATATTCATATGAAAATGTCTCCTAGTGAAATATTAAGATTTCTTTTTACCATTCAAGCATTGTAGAATAATAACATGTATACAAGTTATACTGAAATACAGTATGGCCAGAATGTCCATTTTTCACTTAGTTTATTGGTTATTGAATTTATTGTCTTTTGCACATTTATTTGTCAACTACTTATCTCCTAATTGTTTTCTTGTATTGTTTCAGACCGGATGAGGAGAAGGAGAGGATAGGCCCCAAACGTGGGAGAGAGAAGCACGACATGCCAAAGCCTCCTCCCCAACCTCCCAAGTCAGCTCCCCCACCCGCCCCCATGCAACGCCACTCCAGACCCTCTCAGCCACCCCTCCCCCCTCCACCCATGCCCCCTCAGATGCCTATGGTACCCATGGTGCGAGGGCCCGCCCAGCCCCTCATGCAGCTGCCGGCTCGCCCCCCGATGCCCTTCCAGGGCCCCCCTCGTATGGGCATGCCCCCTGGTGGCATGAGGCAGGACATGATGCAAGGTAACTGGAATAATCCATTCTCTTTCAGTGCAATATGACAATTAAGTAGGTCTCAATGCGCATATAAAGGAAATGTAGAGAGGATTAGAAAGAGTGTTTGACCACAATTCAATAATTCAATAAAAAGCAAACATTTAATTAATTTTACAATTCATTGACACACAAGAAGCTTCATTATAACAGAACTTTTTATAAAGAGGTTCCACAAATATGGGTCTTTTTTCCCCCTCCAGGTGGTATGCGACCCTGCCTCCAAATATCACCCCAGATGATGAGAGAGGTGCTACTTTACCCTCCCTCCTCCTAGACCCCCTATTCGATGGTCAATCATTATTTGATATATACATGTAAGACGTATGATTATTAAATGATGAATGTCTTCTCTCCTTTTCCCCCCCTCTATGTGGTATGCCACCACGCCTCCCAATGCCACCCCAGGACCATCGGACCAACTGTAAATGATGAGAGGGTGGTCCTATACTCCCCCTCCTCCTAAGCCCCTATTGTTTATTTTATACAAAAATAAGATAAGTATTTGATAGATATTAATGTTTGTGGCTCCTTTTCTTCCCTCTAGGTGGCATGCGACCTCGCCTCCCCATGCCACCCCCTGGGCCACCTCAGATGATGCGAGGGGTGCTCCCAGACCCCCCTCCTAGACCCCCTCCCTCCAGGGATGACATGGGGATGGATGAACCTCCGGCCAAGAGACAGAAGACGGAGGAAGACCTCATTCCTGAAGACCGTTTCTTGGCTACTCACAAGGTCAGTCCCACATGTGCATTTCTATGTTTCTATGTTAGCGGTGTACATGTAATGGAAATTAAATCATTTCTACTTTTAGGGTTCTGTGTTGCCCAATGTGATGGTACTTATTCATTCATTATATGGACACATCTTTTTTTGTTAGCAAGGAACTGTTTAATTCTGCTTAGTCATGAGATAAAAAGCAAATTAATATTTTCTTTTCACATTGAGAGTATTTTGGTTATTGCCATCCAAGATAGACCTCACTTGAATGAACTACATTGCAATTTATATTAATTGTAAAAAAAACGAATAAAAACACAACATGATGAACCTGTAAAAAAATGTGTTTCCAGGGTTCTGTGACGTTCACCGTGGTGGTGCTGTTAGTGCAAGAAAGGCCGAAATTGAACCTGCTCGGCTAAAGTTTCACCCTCAAAGTACATTATTACTGAGAAGGATCTAGCATTGGATTTATCCATTTATTGAAATTTTGTTAACCCAATCTTTAGGGTTCTGTGTCATTCAATAAAATGGTACTACTGGGTCAAAGTAGTTAGAATGGAAACGTTTTTACTTTTTTTCTCTTTTTCATTTTCAGGGTTCTGTGATGTTTAGCGTGATGGTTCTGCAGGGTTAAAATATGCCAAATTGGAAACGTTTTAAATTTCTTTCTTTTTTTATTTCCCCCTATCATTTGCAGGGTTCTGTGATGTTCAACGTGATGGTGCCGCTAGTCCAAGACAGGCCTGAATGGAAGCTGCATGGCCAGCGTGTGACCCTCAACATGCCTCTCACAGACCAGGTCTCTGTCATCAAGGCTAAGCTGTTTGAGCAGCTTGGTATTCCTGCTGGCAAACAGAAGTTACAGCACGAGGTATGGAATAGTGTTAGAAATACTTTTCTGATTATGAATAAGCACAATTTAAAAGAAATTAAAATAGTAATATAATGCCATATATATGAACTATGAACCCGACATGAAATGAACATATAGATAGATGTTTGGATACATTATAATCATAATAAAGCACTGTAAACATTGTTCAATATGATAATATTATGTCTATAGGCACTTCTCTGTATTAATTTATGTTAGGGACTTTGATAATGATTACATGTATATCAAGGTAAATATGATAGTTTATTGAAATTCATTCATAGGTAGATATCAAATTAGATTGTATATTTCATGTCTGTTGCATTTTCCATGTTATTTTGTAGGAGCAATTTTGAGCTTGACCCATGCAGGACTGGTCCTCGAAATACTCAGGCTGAGGTCTATGGAGAATTCATGTTATAGCTAATCAATCAGTCCTGAATAGGTTAAACACTGTTAATTAGCTGGTTTTGTAATTGTTTATGGTATTTAGGCAATAGTAACAAGACACAATTTGATTATCTTTAGCTAAATGTTCTGTGATTTGTGCAATGTATATATTTTCATCGTGTGTGATTCAAGAGCAAATTCAGTTGCGAAACTGCCATTGATGAAGCAATGAATACCATTTATCAAATCAAATCAAACACAATTTCTAAGCTCTTGGCAAAGTTAGTTTATGATGACCCATTATGTAACATTCCTGAATTAACGCTGTACATTTTATCTTCATCTTTCAGGGTCTGTTCATCAAGGACTCCAACTCGCTGGCCTTCTACAACTTTGTGCATGGAACCATAGTGCAGCTGCAGCTCAAGGAACGTGGAGGAAGAAAACGTTAAACACAAAGGCACACTGAACATGTGTGTGTAAATTAAACATCTACTAGAAGCATAAAAGAAAACTTTACATACTACAGGTATGAACACACCGGCAGACTAAAGATGAGTGTAAGATAACATCTACTAGAAGCATAAAATAAGCATCAAATACAACATGTGTGAACTCTAAAGACAGACTGAACTTGTGTGTAAAGTAACATCTACTAGAACTACTTTACTCAGAACTCTAGTAGTTCTCACTTACCTTATTATTCATATCACCAATAGAAGTATGGAACAGGTTTCGGTTTCCAAATTTCTATTTCGTTATAAAGATATTCATGATTGAAGTGTTCAGATTTAAAAGTCTCCCTGGGTACAAATATATTGCAATGAGCTCGCAAATAGAATTTTGTATTTTGTTTGTTACTTGGTCACGGTGATATGACATTTATTTACCATGGACTTTTCACACATTTCTCTGGACATATCGGGTCACAGAGATACACATTTCATCAACTCTTTTGTTAGTTTTGGCACATGTCAACAAAGTTATTTAAAGAATGAAATGTTTGCACACCACGATAGTAAAAGTACTATGCCCTTCATAATGTAGAAGATTTGAATGTTTTCTTGGATGTAGATTTCCAGTAGATTTTTGAACCTGTTAAAATGAAATACAAGTTAGTGAATTCACAACTTGGGAAAACTAGTTTTGAAATACATGTACAAGAACAGAATTATCAACTTAGTGAAATGCATAATCTTTGAAAATATGATTTATGGATATTTCTGATCCGTTGACTACATTCAACTGGAAAAAAGTCAAATTAGTGCTCATTAGAATGTTAGTAACATCGTACTTTGGGCTTTTGTACGTCGTGTATACATGCATTCATGGGGTTTTATAAATAGAAGGATGTATAATTTTCATTGGCTATTTTTAATGGTAGGGAGTGGGGAGGGGGGTGGGGGGAGTTGGCAGAGGTCTTCGTAATTTTCATGATTAAAGATAATTTGTTCTTCTTTTTTTTTCTTTTCTTTTGTGCTACCCCAAAAATGTATTGTTGGTAATGAAAAACATCAGATTATTTTAATTTAAATTATTGAATTTGCAAAAAATACAGGCATCATCAATACTCTATGGGAGGAGGGCAGGTGAAAGAGGTGAGGGGTTGCAGCCAGCCCACTGGGCTTGTCCGCCTGTATATGTTCATTGTACAAAGTTTATTCATCATGTTTTTACGATTGTTGTAAATTATCCACAAGTTTGTTTGAATAAACATATTTTTCTTGATGTAATATGCCTTGTGAAATTCAGCAAGCTGTTTCTTTTATGTATGTGTTTTTATCGTGTCATGGTATTGATGATGATGATGAGGATATAATTATGATGCTGCTGCTGCTGTTGCTGATGATGGTAATGGTGATGATGGCGATGATGGCATGATACTATCAACAAGTTAGAATGTTGCTTTCATTCAAATAGCATGGTTAGCTTGGTTAGTTCAAGTGGGCGCCCTTCAGACACACAGCTTATGAATGTAAAAAAAGAAAAAAGAATAATGAGTCAATATGGAGATTGTCAAAACAATTTAGTATATTTTCACAAATTTGAAGGGTTTAGAAATATGTATGAGACTATGCAATAAATTAGGGGTCCACATGTATTCTACTGGGATATATTTATATAATATTGACTGGCCTTAAGGGGGATATGGCATAATATTGCCTGAACTAGATTCATATTGCCCGAGTCGAAGACGAGGGCAATATGGATCCTAGTGAAGGCAATATATGTCGTATCCCCTGAAAGAGCTAGTCAATATCATTATTATTACCCATGTCAGACATCTTGAGCAGTAACGGAAATTAGTAAAATGTAAACTTTGTATTAAACTTTGTATTTAAACATACCAAAACCAAGTCTCTGCTTGATAAAATGTCACAAGTACAGCTGCAGCTTGTTTTGTGTACACACCAATGGCAAATCACTATCGCGAGATTTTCCCCGTGGGCCAGTTCACTTTGTAAAATTTCGACTACGAATCGTGAAGTGCCCGGATGTCATATTCCCCTCTTTTTTAACACATAAATCCCATAGGCTTTTGTGAAAGAGGGGAATATGGGAAATATTCCCCTATTTTACCTGCTGGCACTTGAAACGAGGGGAATATGATTTTGTAAAACCACTGCTCAGATGTCTAATATGGGTAATAATTATGGATATTTCTGCTGTTTACGATTTTGATAAAAAAAAACCTGTTCTGTAAACAAAATTATGTGGTCTTACATTTCCTACACTAATTTTTCCTCTACCTCAAAAAATCATTTACATGTATTATATTTTTGAAGCGCCTTCCCAACCCGTATTATAATATCTCTCTTTAATTCATCCAAAATATTGATGATACACCTCATACCCACCCAACCCTGACCCCCCGACACCCCGCCCTCGACCACTGGTAACTATGCCACTAGATGTAACTTATGCTGTATTAGAAACAAAGCCATTAATTTTGTTTAATCTTTCATTAAATCCAGCTTTATCTATCAGTTTAATCCACATAATTGGAAGGGCAATAACCCTGCGTAAAAGGACGCAACTACGCTAATCGAATCGCTTGTTTGTATTGTTCCAAAAAGAATTACTATTTGTGAAAGTTAATATGGACATAAATTCCAATTCAAAATTGAAATTAAATAATGATTTGTTAAGAACTCAAACAATGCACTTTATTCTCAATATAGACCGAACAATCAGTCCCTGTTCCAACGGTTGTTCCCATGACACCTGCATCTTGCTCCTGCACTGATTGTGGTAGTAAGAAGTCAGATTTATAAAAGAAAACCCAAAGTACAGTACGTTATGACTAAGATTGTCATGCAGTTAGAATTGATAAACATAATTATATGTGTCATATTTTGGTAAAGAGCTGGCTGGACAACGATCTTTGAAAATAACGATATGAGGGTGGGGTGGACTACTAATATTGTCCCCCGCATTCTATTAGATTCGCTGTATACTTTTCAGGTCCCTCATTTGGCACACATTGCGACAATAATGAATGTATTCGATTATGCAAATAATATTTTTAATACACAAACCGTCTGTTAACCAGCAATCAATTTAGTATTAAAGGGATCTAGTAACATTGTCCAAATCCTCAAAATCAAATTGGAATTCTAGCGGTTCTCTCATACCGTAATGTATTCGTATATATTAACAATAAAAGCATGTGATAGTTTTCGGTTTTTCGAATTTCCCTTCCGTTAAAAAGATAACTACGATTGAAATGTTCAGATGTTATCCACTGGATAGTCGTAACCGTGTACAAAGTCAGGGCAATGAGTTAGTGAATATCACCTTGCATTTTTGCTTATTACTTGGCCATATAACATCCATTTTACTTGAAATTTTCACACAATACCCAGTGGGCATATCAGATAACGACAGTACATAACTCAACTATTCATCACCTTTTGCACAAGTCAACAAAGATTCTAGATCCCGTTATAGTAAAGTCTGTGGAAATGTTTTATTTGTTTGTATTTTACGATAAAAATTGATGGATAAAACATTGACTAAAAAGAAACAATGTCAACAATTACCCGATCTTTGGACATCAGCTTGTAGGCTAAATATGGAAAACTAGTATATAATTTTGTTTCATTACTTCATCATCGATCATAATTATTTTCTAAAAAAATGTACATACTTCTAATCATATGCTTATATATATGTGAAAGTTTATAATTCAATCAACTGACGAGAATTCTGAAAAGTGTTTGATAGAATCGTGTTTTACCGATTGACCATTTGACTAGCGTTATCCATCCAGACCCTCATAGTGATATAGTGTGTGGCATTATAAAGTGGGAACTATGCAAGAACTGCCCCATGAAACGGTGAACAAGATTGCATGATGAACAATATGGCATATTTTCAAGTAATACATTTAATTATTGAGTTCATATTTGCTGAATTCCGAAAGCTTGTAATCGAAATAGATAGAAAATGAAATTCAATATGGTACATTGAATTTGTCATCAAAGAAACTTATGCGTAAATAACGGAATATAAATATAAAAGTACTTGTGAACGACAAAAGATATTATAAGGGAACAAAAACATAACCGCGTATACAAATTCTAGGAAACAATTGGGTAAATCTAGGGATATAATCTCGGCTGTATTACTACGTATAACCGATGACAGATGACTTAGTCATTTGAGTCTAACCGCTGTGTTATAACAGACTACTTCCCGCACATGCGTATATACCTAGGGGGTGTTTGAGGTTCAACGCCCCCTTTAGCGAAAAAATTACTGTTTTAGGTATTCAATAGACCCCAACTATATACGCCACTGAATGAAGCTAAAACACCTTGAAAAGAGGCATTTTCTGTACTTTGATGTATAACTTTCGGATAGATTAGTAGATGTAAGCAAAAGTCAGCTCCCAAAAATCTAAAAGTTACAAAAGGTAATGTTCGAGTAAAATCTAAAAATTACAAGAGGTATAATTTCGAGTAAAATTCCCAAACCTGGGAAAAAAATAATGTCAAACAGATTGGCGTATACAAATGGTTGCTATAGGTCATGTTTATTGGGTTATTGTTTTATAGGTAATCCATAATTACACGTTGATCCTTGATAGATTAGTGTATAGATTACTGGAATGAGAGAAGCGAATTTTGGCATCGGCATGCCTATACAGGCTTTACAGTGGCGGTGTGTGGTCCGAGCGCATAACGTTGGGGGGGGGGGGGGGGGGGGGGGGGCTGGGCAAACAAAATTTTCATTTTAGACACTCTATTAATTTCCTTATATTATTTAATGATACCTCGCCTTCACGTTTTTTGATGTTTATGTGTCTGTGTTAGGGGTCAACTTTTTGTTTCCCGTATGTGTCCTTTTTTTCTCAATGAATTGGGGGTATACGTCCTTTGGGCGCGGAACCCCTCCCGTGTAGGTTCGCCGCTGCCTATAAATGATGCAATGATAGCCTGCATATATAAATTATTTGGGAATTTTCGGGAGCTTTCACTTGGATTGGCAGTATTCGACTGAGATACATCCGCTCTCTATCTCCCTCGTTGCGCTACTACGTTGATTCATCACGATTCATATCCGGCTATCACTCCAAACAAGCACCGCACCGTTCAACTTTCTGTCGGTAAGACACACTGGTAAGACACACTTTTAATTATTTTCAATTTATTTGAATTTGTTCACCTCTCTTTAAAAATGTTAAACAAAATAACATCGATTACATAAGGATACAATGCAAACATACCGAACCCTAAATATGTGTTAGATTATTCTAAATAAACGTTATTTAGCACAGTAATATTAATTAAGGTGGTCATCTTAAATAAGATTTGCTTGATAGTACATGTAAACAAAATTAATGATAACTGGGACGTGTATTTAGGCACACATCTGCCTCCCTCGTACCTACGTCATTTCCTACTATAGGAATACACATATTACGTGTGAATTTCCAAAAACTTTCACTCCGAGTGCCAGTATTCTATCGGGATGCATAGTTGTAAGAGGCTCGATATCTATCTCCCCTCAGCCAACTTCTACGTTGATTCATCAGTATTCATATCCGGTTATCACTCTGTTTCCACCGTACCATTCAGCTTCTCGGAATGAAACACTATATATTTAGGGGGGGGGGGGGGGGGGGTAACTTGAATAAAAATGATCCCCCTGTGCCCGTAGGCCTATACATGTGCTCCAAGGACACGCCCCTCCCCCTTCCTCCCTGCAAGTGCGTCATTGCATATGTAAATATGTACAATTATCGAGAAATTTCGAGGAAAAATACTCAGGGTTGCAGTATTCTGTCGATGTTATAGTATGTAGTTTAGTATCCTTGGTTCTCTGCCGGATTTATGTAGCCCTGTTTTTATCTGATGATCACAGCAAACGGGTCTTAATTGTTCTCAAAGTATCCTTCAGCCCTTCAGTCGTTTCGATCAGGTAAGAAACATTGTTTATCGTTATTTAGCTCTATTATATTTAGCGGATCAACTTGCTCAAATTTGTTATCCGTTTGTCACCGTACCCTACAGCCGTTATAGTAAGACATTTTAAAACGTTATGTAGCATTTCATATATTTGGGTATATCTCCGCTAAATCATTACCAGCAGTTGCAATATCAAGCCATTTTTAGATTTGGGTTAATTAAGACTCATATAATGTCTGGTGTGAGTGGTAAAGGATGTTAAGTCAGTTATAGTATTTCAGTAATAATCACGTATTAACCCTAATAAGGCCGGGGGAGGGCATTATGGGCCCTCCTGCGGGATTTTGTATTGCTCCGGAAGTCATGAAGGTACGTGACGCCCCGCTGCTTGGTGACTTTTTACTTTTGGGTCTTGCGCATCTTTTAAAACAAACATTTAAAAAATCGGACCTACCGTTACGAAGTTACGTGACCTTTTGTCTATGCACGTCAGCCCCAAAATTGCTCAATTTCGTGATTTGTGTACAAAACATATGGAAATATCAGTTTTCGTAAAAGAGATATATCATTGGTTATTTGGTCATGTTTACATTTTAGTTGGTTGTTTAAAATAGTTTAATTATAGTTAGAAATGAAAAAAACAAACATAAGTAAAACAAAACAAAGAAACGCATAAGAAATTATAAAAACAATAGAAAATATAAGGAAGCACCTGGCTCTTCCAAATGTTTGTGTTGTATATGATTTGTATGACTTTATTTGCATAAATTACTATAGATATGCAAATTAATGAATTTTTGAAAAAATTAAAATGATCATTGTATTCTATACACTTAACTTAACATGCGTGCACATTTTTACGGCGATCGGCCGCTCCGTGGCCGAGATCTTAGGGGGCCCGGGGGGGGGGGGGGGGGGGGGGGGTAACTCAGATTATAGTCGGACGGGGGTGTGCGGCTGAGACCTCCGAACACATACCCACATCTAAGGGTCCTTTTGCTGTAAATAGGTACCCATGTCTAAGGATCTTTTTCGAAAATTTTGTGCAATTTCGCATCGGCAAATCCCAAAATCACGGATAAAAGAGAGGAAATGAAAAAAAGGGACCCATGTCTAAGGATTTTTTTAATGAAAAGGGGACCCATGTCTAAGGATCTTTCTTGAAAAAGTCACCCTTCCCAGCGGCACATCCCTGTATACCCAATATACGCGAGTACCCCCCCCCCCCCCCGGGGGGGGGGGGCATAATGGCCCACTCCGGCCTTTTTAGGGTTAAGTTTATTAGTAAGACTCTCGAATCCAAAATTATCTCACCTTTGTTTGTATTGATATATCAACAAAATACCCTGATAGCAGACTGACGTCTTTATGACGTCTTAATTTGGTCGTAAACTGGTAAACACGTCATATGTCGTACAAACGATCAGAATACGACGTCATTATGACGTATTTTAAAGACCATTTTTGACATGATGACTTATGTCGTATAAAAGACGTAAAATTGACATCATTATAACATCTTTAAACGACCATTTTTCCACTATTTATTTTTGTCGTAGGAAAAACGTAAAAACGATGTCTTTATAACGTCGTTCAAAGACCATTTTTAAGAATGTATTATTGTCGTATAGAATACATGATAACGACGTCTTTATAATGTCGTTTAAAACCATTTTTGCCATACGGGTTTATGTCGTATCAATAACGCTATAAAGACGTAAGTTTGACGTCTTTTCAAGACCAATTTTTTGCCATCATTTTTTGTCGTATGGACGCCCTTTTTACGACGTTAATGTGACGTATTTCAAAGACCATATTCCAATTGTTTTTTGTCGTATGGAAGGACGTAAAAATTACGTTAATATTACGTCATTTAAAGATCACTTTTTCAGTATTTATTTTTGTCGTATAGAAGACGTAACAACGACGTCTTTATGATGTCTTTGAAAGACTTTTTTGCCATCATTTTTTGTCGTATGGACGACCACTTTACGACGTCATTTTGAAGTCTTTTCAAGACTAGTTTTTTGCCATCATTTTTTAAGGACGTATGGACGACCTTTTTACTACGTCATTTTGACGTCTTTCAAAGACCATTTTTTTCACTATTTATTTTGTCATAAAAACGTCTAAAAATTGACGTCTTGATGATGTCTTTTAAAGACTATTTTTGCCATTATGGTTTGTGTCGTACGACGACGTTAATACGACGTCATTATGATGTGATTTCAAGACTAGTTTTTGCCATCATTTATTGTCGTATGGACGACCTTTTTACAACGTCATTGTGACGTCTTTCAAAGACCATTTTTTCCAATGCTTTTTCGTCATATTAAGGATGTAAAAACGACGTCATTATCACGTCATTAAAAGATTATTTTTAAGTATTTATTTTGTAGTATAAAATACGTTATAACGACGTCTTTATGATGTCTTTGAAAGTCCATTTTTGCAATTAAGGTTTGTGTCCTACGGACAACATTATTAAGACGTCATTTTGACGTCTTTTCAAGACTATTGTTTGCCATCATTTTTTGTCGTATGGACGATCACTTTACGACGTCATTTTGAAGTCTTTTCAAGACTAGTTTTTTTGCCATCATTTTTTGTCGTATGGACGAACTTTTTACTACGTCATGTTGACGTCTTTCAAAGACCATTTTTTCACTATTTATTTTGTCATAAAAAAGTCTTAAAATTGACGTCTTCATGATGTCTTTTAAAGACTATTTTTGCCATTATGGTTAGTGTCGTACGACGACGTTAATATTACGTCATTATGATGTGTTTTCAAGACTAGTTTTTGCCATCATTTAATGTCGTATGGACGACCTTTTTACAACGTCATTGTGACGTCTTTCAAAGACCATTTTTCCAATGCTTTTCGTCATATTAAGAATGTAAAAACGACGTCATTATCACGTCATTAAAAGATAATTTTTAAGTATTTATTTTGTAGTATAAAAGGCTTTATAATGACGTCTTTATAATGTCTTTGAAAGGACCATTTTTGCCATTAAGGTTTGTGTCGTACACACGACAATATTAAGACGTCATTATGACGTCTTTACAAGACTAGTTTTTGCCATCATTTTTTGTCGTATGAACGACCTCATTACGTCATTGTGACGTCTTTTAAAAAACATTTTTTCCAATTATTTTTTGTCGTATAGACGACGTTATTACAACGTGATTATGACGTCTTTCAAAGACATTTAAACAATTATTTTTGGCGTATGGACGACCTTTTTATGACGTCAATAAGACGTCTTTATGTCGTCTAAATGGCGTAATTTATGGTACAAATTGACGTCTTCAAGACGTCTTCAAGACGCCTTTTTGGAAAAAGATACGTCATTATCACGTCAAAATATGACGTCTATATGACGGTAAACGCGGGTGCAAAATCTTCACTTTTTGACGTGAATTTACGACGTCTTAAAGATGACGTACACAAGGTGGAAATGACGTCAAATCCAGACGTAAAAATCACGTCTTCTATTGACCAATAAGACGTCTTTATGTTGTCTAAATGGCGTAATTTATGGTACAAATTGACGACTTAAAGACGTCATAAAGACGCCTTTTCGGATAAAAATATGTCATTATCACGTCAAAATATGACGTCTATATCACGGTAAACGCGGGTGCAAAATCTTCACTTTTTGACGTGAATTTACGACGTCTTAAAGACGACGTACACGACGTGAAAATCACGTCAAATCCAGACGTAAAAATCACGTCTTATATTGACCAATAAGACGTCTTTATGTCGTCTTAATAACGTAATTAATGGAACAAATTGACGACTTAAAGACGTCATAAAGACCCCTTTTCGGATAAAAATACGTCATTATCACGTCAAAATATGACGTCTATATCACGGTAAACGCGGGTGCAAAATCTTCACTTTTTGACGTGAATTTACGACGTCTTAAAGACGACGTACACAAGGTGGAAATGACGTCAAATCCAGACGTAAAAAGCACGTCTTATATTGACCAATAAGACGTCTTTATGTCGTCTAAATGGCGTAATTTATGGTACAAATTGACGTCTTAAAGACGTTGTAAAGACGCCTTTTTGGGGAAAAATACGTCATTATCACGTCAAAATATGACGTCTATATGACGGTAAACGCGGGTGCAAAATCTTCACTTTTTGACGTGAATTTACGACGTCTTAAAGACGACGTACATAAGGTGGAAATGACGTCAAATCCAGACGTAAAAATCACGTCTTATATTGACCAATAAGACGTCTTTATGTCGTCTAAATGGCGTAATTTATGGTAGAAATTGACGTCTTCAAGACGTCGTAAAGACGCCTTTTCGGGAAAAAAATACGTCATTTTCACGTCAAAATATGACGTCTATATGACGGTAAACGCGGGTGCAAAATCTTCACTTTTTGACGTGAATTTAAGACGTCTTTAAGACGACGTGCACGACGAAAAACGACGTAAATTTGACGTCATTTTTACCAGTGTTTGCTATCAGGGATTCATTATTGGCTGTAGGCCATGTTGTTGGATCATACATAAGCCATATATGGTTTATGTTGGAACTGTGTATGACACTAAATACAATATTTATGTGGGAGTTGTGCATATTTATTAGTGCGTCAATTATTTGCTTTCTTCGTGAAAAATATATCAAATCATAACACGCTTTCCCAGATGCAGTTAATCTTAAGCCCGAATTTCCTATCTAGGTATGCACCAGATTGCACAATTTCAAATTCATAAATGCAAAATCTTTCTTACCGTGGACGGGGATACCCCCTCCCAAACCCTCCCCCTCCCTCCCTGCCCCAGCCCTCAGGCGCTTCGCTCCATCGGGACTCATTATTGGCAGTGTGTTGTTGGATCATACATAATGTTGCATAATTATGGTTTATGTTGTGTTGTGTGTGTGTGTTTTGGGGTACATATATTTATTAGTGTGTCAATTATTGTTTTCTACGTGAAAAATATATTAAAACTTTCTGGTCGATCAAATCATATCACGCTTTCCCAAATACAGCCGAATTTCCTATCTAGGTATGCATCAGATTGCACAATTTCAAGTCCAAAAATGCAAAAACTCCCTACCGTGGGAGGGGGACACCCCCCTCCCACACCCTCCCCCCGCTCAGTCGCTTCGCTCCCTCGCAATGTCTCACTCTCACCTCTGGCTCAAACTTGGCAACCCAGAGTGTGGTTGGGCATGAGCCCCTATACACACCAAAATTGTGAGCCCCCTTGGGGTTTTGCCCCCCCCCCCCCCAATCCAAAACTGCTTCCGGCGCGCCTGCCTCTGACCTTATAAAACAAATATGCAATTTAGCTGATTATCTGTATAATGCTAATTCTACAACAAATTTTCAAGGTTGCCAAGGTAACATTGCTAAATTATCTAAAGAAACCTTTAAGCACATGAGAAAAAACAAACAAATATTGGAGTGTCTACAACCTATTATCGCCTACAGGAATAATTCATCATCGATTATAAACGATAGTATCAAAGTGGAAATAACCCAATGATGCCAGGGTGGTAATATTGCTAGATTTCCTAAAGAATCCTTTAGAACATGAGTAAAAACAAACAAACAAATATTGGACTTATGAACGTCTACAACATAATAGGATCGCCTACAGGAATAATTCATGATCGATTATAAACGATCGTATCAAGTGGAAATAACCCAATGATCCCAAGGTGGTAATATGGCTAAATTTTCTAAAGAATCCTTTTAGAACATGAATAACAAAAGAAAATACAGTAGGACTTATGATTAACGTCTTCAGGTCTAATGGATACAGGATTCATTCATGATCGATTATAAACAATCGCATTAGAGTGCAAAGTAAAATTCCAATTTTTATAACTATTTACATTGAAAACATTGTTATTATGATCTTATTTTTGCAGATATTAAAACTAATATAAATACCAACCTGTTTTTAATATTTTCAACATGATTTGCAAATTAATTATTTAGGCATCAACTCTTTGAAATACTAAACAGTCAATACTAACCATTTAAATCTCACATACTAAGAAGCGGGATATATATACGGAACCTATACGACAACTGATCAGTAAGGTGTTAGACGTAGGTTATAGGATAGGTTTAGGATTTAGGAATAGGATAGGATTATGTGTTACATGTTATAAAACTGTTGACTGTGGAATATACTACAAGACATAACCATCTCAATTTTTTAATTTTTAATAATGTAAAAATCGCTTCAAAATATGACGTCAATACGACGTCTTTTCGTCATAAAAAGACGTCGTTAGCACGTCAAAATATGACGTCTATATGTCGTGAAACGCGGGTGCAAAATATTCATTTTTTGACGTGAATTTATGACGTCTTTAAGACGACGTACACGACTTGAAAATCACGTCAAATCAATACGTAAAAATCACGTCTTATATTGACCAATAAGACGTCTTTATGTCGTCTTAATAACGTAATTAATGGTACAAATTGACGACTTAAAGACGTCATAAAGACGCCTTTTCGGAAAAAAATACGTCAATATCACGTCAAAATATGACGTCGATATCACGGTAAACGCGGGTGCAAAATCTTCACTTTTTGACGTTAATTTACGACGTCTTAAAGACGACGTACACAAGGTGAAAATCACGTCAAATCCAGACGTAAAAATCACGTCTTATTTTGACCAATACGACGTCTTTATGTCGTCTTAATAACGTAATTAATGGTACAAATTGACAACTTAAAGACGTCATAAAGACGCCTTTTCGGAAAAAAATACGTCAATATCACGTCAAAATATGACGTCGATATCACGGTAAACGCGGGTGCAAAATCTTCACTTTTTGACGTTAATTTAAGACGTCGTTAAGACGACGTACCCGACGTAAAATGACGTAAATTTGACGTAATTTTTACCAGAGTCTGCTATCAGGGTAGAAGTTATCACCATACAACATACAAATACTCATCATCTAACCCTCTAACTGTAGTTTGGATTTTGGAGCACTTTTACCCTGTTTTTGTATTTTTTATTGGTAGTTATTGTATTCATAAATTCAGCATCAAATACATTTGTTGTTGATATGTTTACCTGAACGAAAGTGTTATTCTTCTTAGAAAAGTGCACGAGAGGCCTTATTTCCACAAGCTTTGCTTTTCACCGCCCAAGGTCTCCTAATTTTTTCATGGAATCTTTTTTATGTAGATGGTCACGTAATGTCATATTTACGATGGACTCAGCAGTAAAAAACAAATTTTGCCTCTACCCCTATTAAAAACTAAGATATTCCCTTTTTACGTAATACAATATTTACATGTAAACTTACAATGTCATTACAGATTTCACCATGAGCCGCAGGGTGTACCTCCTTCTTCTCATCGCTGTGACTGCAGTCATAGAAAGGTTAGACGAAATGTAGTTCGGAAACCGAGCTTTGATCAATCATATTATTCTTATATTGTTCAATCATGACTACTATTTGTTAGTGTCATTGCAAACAGTCGATTTTGGATCCCACCTTCAATATAAAAAACAAACAAACAAACGTATTTTGCAACATTTTACATACTTTACTAGCATTCATTTTCATTATAAACATAAAAGTATTGCACAAAGTAATGATGCTTTTAATTTAAATAATACCAAATTTGATGATTTAATTCATATGAAAAAGCTACAACTTTCGATGCAACTTGGGATTTAAAAAAAAATCGCTATAAAAGAGTCAGGTTTCAACATTTTCAACACTTTACTAGCATTCATTTTCATTATAAACATAAAAGTATTGAACAAAGTAATGATGATTTTAATTTAAATTATACCAAATTTGATGATTTAATCATAAGAAAAAGCTACAACTTTCGATGCAACTTGGGATTAAAAAAACGCTATAAAAGAGTCAAGTTTCAACATTTTACTTCGGACCACCCTCATTCCCAAACGCACTTCATTTATCCCAATTTAGGATAAATGTAAATAGTGTTTTATTTCAAATTGAAAAAATTATGCTACGCAATGACACTGAAATATAATGATTATAATTAAACAATGCGAGCGTATACTTATGATCGATCAAAGTTGTTGATATTCAAACACCATTTGCCGAACAATTTTGAATAAAACCTTTTTTAATACCACAGAAATTTAAATTTCTTATTATGAGTAAATTCTGCTTTACAAAACAGAAGCTCAGTTCCATAGACAGTCAACATCCAAATCAGGCCTAGGATTTGGGTAAAATACTTCTGGTATTGTATTTTTAAAAATTGTATAGGTGTTGTTATACAATCGATCATATATCTGTTCATGAACCGATATCGATCAGGGCGCCGTTTCAGAAACAGTTGCAATCGATTGTAAAGTTGCAATTATTTCATTGCAAGCCTGAAAATAAGGCACATTTGAACCGATCACATTGTGTGCATTTAGTTGCGCGGACAAGACATATAGAGGGCCGGGGAAAAAATTACTCAGCCGCCCGCATTGGGCCGCGCCATGACAGTCAACTAGGCTAGAACGAACGTGCTGCTAAAAGGGGATACCATTAGTTTGTACACCACGCGCGTAATATGACTCGCGTCCTCTATTTGCCTTGTCCGCGCCACTTTAATGTTCTGACAATTAATCGCTAAGTATACTACTTCTTCTTCTTCTTCTTCTTCTTCGGGGTAGACCTGTGTCCTTCAATCTTGAAGATTATTACAGGTGTTGGTGTGCTGTGCGCTGGTGCTCATGCTGGACAAGTGCAGTCGTGAAAATAAATCTTAAGTGGTGCAAGTAAAAAACAGCTGCAGTGCTTAACTACACTGAGGGTCTCTCCATCAGTCTTTGTCGAAACACGTCGACTGATGGGGCAGACATTACATCTGGTGGTAGAATGTTCCATGTTCTCACAGTACGGGGGGAGAAAGACTGCCTGTTGTGTTAATTTTTGCTGACTGGTAGCCGATAGCCTTCAGCATGGACATGTCTTATTGCCTTCTGTACTGGTACAATGTGGGGTCTGGTATTGAAGATGACATGGTTACGGTGCATTTTGAAGAGAAGAATGAGGCGGAGAGTTTCACGTCTTTGTTGTAGAGTGTGCCATTTGAGTTCTTGGAGCATCTCAGTCACGCTTGAGGTGTTGTGATGTCTATTAAGCACAAATCTTGCTGCTCTTCTTTGGATCATCTCGATCTTGTGGATGTTTCTGGCAGTGTAGGGGTCACATACTGGAGCAGCATATTCCAGAAGAGGTCTGACAAGGGGAAAGTATGCCTTGGTTTTCAGCTGAACTGAGTTGATTCTCAGGTTCCTCCGCAGAAAGGCCAGGGTGGTGTTGGCTTTGTTACAGACATTGTCCACATGCTTGTTCCATCGCAGATCTGAGGAAATGGTAACTCCCAGATACTTTGCTGAAGAGCAGGTTGCAAGAGTTTCGTCATTGAGTGTGTAGTCATGGATTACCGGATGTCTTTTACGGGTGACTCTCAGCCCTTGACACTTATCAGGTTTAAACTCCATGAGCCATTTTCTCCCCATCTCTGCCAGTGTGTCTAGATCAGCCTGGAGAAGTCTGGCGTCACCAGCTGATTTGACTGTCATATAGATGAGAGTGTTGTCAGCAAAGAGCCACACATTGGAAGAAAGGTGTTTTGGCAGATCATTGATGAAGAATAGGAAGAGGCTAGGTCCGAGAACTGACCCCTGAGGAACACCAGATCGCACCTCCCCTGTGTATGATGATACACCATTCAGGACAACTCTTTGGGTTCGGTTTGAGAGGAAGTTCTTGATCCATGTAATTGTGTGGCCTCTGATGCCATAGTAAAGCAGCTTCTTGGCAAGGCGACGGTGGCCAACCTTGTCGAAGGCTTTACTCATGTCCAGCCCAACAACGTCTGTCTGCTTTCCTTGTTGCATGTTGTTTTGCAGATCTCCAAGGAATCCAGCAAGCTGGGTTTCACATGACATTCTTGCTCTGAAACCAAACTGAAGAGGGTACAGTATGTTATGTTCTGTAGCATGGCGCATCATGTTGCTAGTGATAATGTGTTCCATTAATTTGCAGCATACACATGTTAGGGATATTGGTCTGTAGTTGCCTAGGTCTGTTGTTTTCCCCTTCTTGAAGACTGGTACAACATTTGCCTGGTGCCACGGGTCTGGGACAACTCCAGTCTGGTATGACTTGTTAAAAATGCAGGTCAAAGTAGGAGCAACAACCGGAACAAGTGTCTGAAGGATACGTGGAGTGATTCCATCTGGACCTTCAGCTTTTCCAGTAATTTCTGCACACCTGGGATGGTTATCAGGACATATGGCATGTCAGGGTACGGTGAGGTTTCTGGAAGAAGACCAACTGGTATCACTGCTTCTTGGGTGAACACCGATTCAAACTGTTGGTTGAGGGTATCTGCGATCCCTTGAGTGTCTGAAATGTGTACTCCATCTTTCTTCAACTGGGTGATTCCACCATTGTCTGTTCGGTTGTGTTTGATGAATTTCCAGAACCTCTTCATTCCCGGATACTCGTCTTGTTCGTCTGGGGTAATGATGGCTTCGACATAAGTTCAATATGCCCTTCTCATGGTATTCTGGATACTTTGTTTGAGGTCCCTCAATTCACTCAGCATTTCATCACTGGGTTGGATGTTGGCTCTTCTCTGGTCACGACATCTTCTACTGAGTCTATTTATTTTGTTAAGCAGAGACTTGATCTTGTGTGTCATCCACGGCAGACTATCATGCAGTTTGCTCATCTTGTGTGGGATAAAGAAAGTAATGCCCGCTTCTATATCTCAGTGAAGATTGTCCACATCTCGTTTGCAGACAAACCATCACTGTTAGAAATGATTTGATCGCCTACGTTTTCCATGTGATGTGCAAACTGCTCCCACTTTGCCTTGCTATACTGTAGAATGCGCCGAGGGGGAACAGGTCTCCTTTTGCTGGGCTTGTTGAGCTGGACGATTGGGCAGTCATGATCCGAGATGCCTGGGACTACCGCAACCTCACTGAAGAGTGTAGGGTTGTTGGTTATTACGAGGTCTAGAGTATTACCTTGGCGGGTAGGTTCCTCTATCAGTTGGCAGAGACCTTTGTCATCTAGAATTTCTCCAAAATGATGATGGAGGGCTGGATACCGGCAATTTCCAATTGTTTTCTCTACCCAATTCCAACCTGGAAGATTGAAATCTCCTGCAAGAAGAACAGTGTGACTCATGTTGATACGTGAGAGGGAGGTTTCGAGTTCTGCAAGGCTTTCAGTATCGTTTTCATGAGGTCTGTAGTAAGCTCCAATGTGTACCTTCTTACTGGATGCAAGTTCCAATGTACACCACAGGATTTCACAATCCGTTTCTAGTGTGTCTTCACGTTCCAGTATATGATGTCCTTTTTGGCTGCTATGAAGACTCCGACACCATGTGTTTCTCCACCTCTGTCTCTGCGGAAAACATTGTAGTGGTCTGTTGCAAAGCATTCGTTGTTTGTGTGCCTGTCTGTTAGCAAGGATTCGGTTCCGATGACAATGTCAGGTCTGTTCTGCATTAATAGGCTTTGAAAAGATTCTCGCTTTGCAGGAAGACTTTGGCAGTTGACATTCAAGACCTTCAGGTTTCTACGAACAGGATTGTGAGTGTGCTGTTGACGTTGCTTGCATGTGGTTGGCTTTGGAGATGAAGTTAGTACAGGTCGATTTGTGTGGGCATTGGGACGGTGACCCTGAGTTATGGGTGTAGTATGATGACTACTGGTACCGCTAGAGTGGGTGGCCAATGGTTCAAAACTGTTTGACAGGAGAATGTCATGTTTAGGCGGTGAGAAACTGATATTGGGGATGCCACAATGGTTGCAAATCCAAACAGCAGAGGAGTTTCCCAGTTCTTGGTATTCCGTAGATTCCATGCCAATGCATCTTGTGTGGAACCAACGATCACATTCATCACACTGTATTCCATGCGAGTTCCATCTGACGGCTTTGCTGCATAAACCACAGGAGTTCTTTGTGTGGCGTGGTCCGGGGTTAAGTTCTACATCACCCGCCTTGAGAAGTATCAGATTCGCCACAAATAAGCTGTATAAGAGGTGACCTGCTTTGGATTGCGGTGCATATTTATGTGATCTTTGAAAAAGTATGATCTTTGTCAGGGACAGAAGATCAGCAAACCCATCATGAGTGGTGTGTGGGCTTTGAATAGAGAAATCAAAGTGTGTGTTCATGTGTTGGGTAGGCTTGTGAGCTAGTAGGTAGTATTGCAGCAGCAGGCAGCATAAGGTGATACAGTGATCCATTTTCAGTTTCTAATATTTAGTCATCGGTCATCAGTGTGCAGCCAATCATGCACATTAAGCAACAAATGTTTACATCTGTTCAAATAAAGTGTAAGTACATACTCATAACAGCTGCCAATAGTGGGAATTAAAAGCAACTAATGAAACAACATCAAGTAGTGTCCATAAAATAACAAGCAGTGTCCATAGGAGAAGCAAGTTGTGTGCATAAAACAACAACACAGGACTCAGAATGCAACACAATACAGTACTGTGAGAATGCTCCAGCATACATCTAATAATATAATTTTATGTGGGACAATTCAATTCTGTCTCCTCAAAATATTGTGTAGGCAAACTATTTCTTTCATCAAATATCACATTTTCATGCTGACATCAATAAAGAAAATAACTTCCAATCAAAAAGTAGGTATTCCATAGTCCAAAATATCTAGTAAGAACAAGTAATTCAAAAGGATGCAAGAGATTTTGAGTGTTTTTAAAGCCAAAAAGCTGCATAGTCCAACACAGCACACAGCACACAGCACATCTCAAGCACACAGCACATCTTAGGGGTGGTTATTCATTTAATTATAATTTTTAAGATTTTCGTTTGAATTAACAAGTTTGTTTTTTAATATCAAAACTGTTCATTACAATTAAACAGTTAACTAAACTTTGCATACTTCAATATTAACATTTCGTTTTATATTCGTTGCCGAGAGAAGCATCGTTTGTGCAAATACATGATCGATCATATCATACTTAATTAGCACAACAGCCCCAACTAACTGAACAATTCAGATTTAGAGAAAAAAAAGACAAATATGTATGGCGTTAAAACATATTTTCTGTACAGTATTCATGAGAAGACATATATTAGAACAAGCACTATTGCCCGGGTAAGTTGTCTCGTGGGTAATTGTCTTAGGGGGTAAGTTGTCTTTTGGGATAATTGTCTAGGGAGATAATTGTTTTTGGGGATATTGGGGTGATTGTCTTGGGAGTAATTGACTTGAGGGTGATTGTCCAGGGGGTAAAAGTCCGGATACGGTCTTTTGCTTGAACATTTGTGTTTTATCGATATTTTAATACGATAATGAAACGTCTTTATTTGTCATGTAATCCACCACACGCAGCTGTGACGCACTAAGCTGCCCGTGCTGGCAGATTCCCCGTAACGACCCGAGCCGCTGCCCGAACCAGCCCGAGTCATGCCCTGTCGGGAAGAACCTCGTGTGGGATCACTGCGGCTGCTGTATCGTATGCTCACAGGTAATTTAGGGCGATATCAAAATCGGGTTGCCCTCGTGTAGTGTGACGTCATCAAAACATTATTTTTTTCTTCTTCCAAATTTGAACTTCATTTACCGAAAGATCATACAAAATAATGTCCAAATATGACAATCCGACTGAATTTTATTTCAATAGACAATTAGTATTATTATGCTCCGGTTCATAATGTTAAAAATAGATTTTCATGATGTCATAGCTTTGGTACTCCAAAGGGCGGTGACTAAAACATTTGATTGAAAAGGATTGAGGACATCCTATACAGAACTCTAAGTGAATGGACATGTTAATTGCAAGGGCAAATTAGGTAGCGGGTTAAATAAAATCGGATTACATAAACATTTATCACCTGACTTAGTAAATACAGTACATGCCGCTGCAGTGTTATATTTTTGTATAGTACATGGCACTATTACACCCCTAGCCTGACAGTCAGATGATAAAACAGTTGTTAAATTTGTTGTCGGGAAAATCACGGAATAGTCCTACCCGCGGGATTTCAAATGCTATTTCGTGAAGAAAATAAGTCCCTCGACTTCTTCTCGGGACTTCAATAGCTCTTCCCTCAATAGCATTTAAAATCCCTCGGGATGTAATATTCCGTGCTATACCCTCCACCGCCATTTAACAACAGTATAATAATATCTTCAGCATGTTCAGTTCTTGTGTAGGAAGGGGATAGCTTTAGTAAGACAATAGTATAGCCATGTGTGTTTTCTTTTCTTTCATCATTATATTTAGGGTCGTTAGCATCATCGTCATCATCATCATCGTCATTATAACCATCACCAACTAAATAACTATAGTTATTATCACAATCATAATGCTTATTATTCTCATTTGTACTATCCCAGGGTGAGGGAGATGAATGCGGCGGACCATGGCGAGTGATGGGTACGTGTTCTAACGGACTCATGTGCGTGGATCGGCAGGGCGCCTCCACGCGGTACCAATGGATGAACCATCCCAGTATGGCGCGCGCGGGAGTCTGTAGCCGTGCTCCCGTGGTACACCGACCAAGGCCTGCCCAAACGTGGGTCTGGGGTTGGAGGTCCAACTAGATTCAAGTCTTCAGCAAAAGTCTTCACAAAATAGCGCTAAAGATAGATTAGCATTTAGACAAGGCCTCGTGTCCGAATATTATAATAAACGACAGGTAAACGAGTACAGCACGTTCAGGAGCAGCAGCAGCCGTGAGGCCATTTCGCATTTCATCTGCATATTAATATTCATAAACTCGGCGTAATTCGACCAATGAGCGTGGCCGTCGCTGTAATGGCGCGGTCGTCCTCACACAGCCCTGTCAAACTGTAGATTATACATAGGTCATGAATATTTCCTAACTATAACCGACGAAATTAGATAGAGGACCAAGCAGATGTGAAAAGGCCTTGTGGCTGCCACTGCTCGTGTAATAGTCGCCCTTGCTTATCGTTCCCGCCAATCAGACGCGTATAATGATGCGATTGATGATCATAATTGTAGAGATCTTTATTTTAGAGGAGCATCCATGCATCAAGTCAGGTCGGAGGAGATGTAGATCTGATTGAGATCTGAACCAGAATGGTGGTGATGGGGGTGGGGGTGGGGGGGGGGGGGGGAGGGCGGGTGGCACGTGCCCCTCATGCAATAGAGTTTTGGAAATGTAAAAAACAATGTTTAATCATGTTAACTGTGACAAGAAACTTTCAGTTTCAAGATTCATTTTCATAGTCTCTGAAATTGTGTACAGTGAATAATTTTTTGTATATAATTTTTATGTTATTACCATGATACGAATTTGAAACATATCCCTGTAAATAAAACCCCGAGATTAATCGTGTTTTGTTTTTGTTTTATGTTTCATTGCACATAATATGCGTGAGTTAAAATGGGTAGTCAGCAAAATCTAACTCGCACTCCACCGTAATCTCCCGAGGTAAACTTACGATGTGAGTTGGATCGATCTAGAACGGTGCTTCGGAATATTCGGAATATCTGAACAGGGGCCTTCATATGCAGCACACAGCTGTTAGCTATTATGTACGGGGCGATTGAGGTAGTCGAACCGCTCGAGTTGTCCCCTGAGGCAATACAGCGCTGATATCATGATAAGATAAGCGTGTTACGTAATACTTTCGCTCGTAAAAATCTCTGATGGATCTCCATTCGTCCATGATTCGACGAGGAGTGCGTCCTTGGTAAACAAACATTCCGAACTCGACTACATGTATTTTCTACTCGGTCGTTCGTGAACTGGGACATTTCGCGATCACAACTTATAACTGAGCAAAGGGGGATTACGTACCGTGCGTAAAAGTGCGCAATATGGATTCGCGCATCTAATATACCAGTCTGAATAGCCTTTAATTGAATCATGACATCATTAATATTAATACAGATTTCATGGCAATTTAGTTCATGCAATAGAGTTTAGGAAATGTAAAAACAGAAACTTCGAGTTTCAATATTCATTTTTATAGTCTCTGATATTGTGTACAGTGAATAATTATTTGTACATCATACGTTATTACCATGATTCGAATATAAAACATATCCCTGTAAATAAAACTTCAAATTAATCGTGTTTTGTTCCTATTGTATGTTTCATTTTACTTGAATAATGTTCCCCCAAAACAAACGGATAAAGAAATTAAGACAATTTCTACAAACAAACAAACAAACAAACCACACAATAAACACATAGACAACCAAGAAATAACAAACTTGGAGCCTTGCTGAAAGGTTTCTGTTGGGCAATGTTCAGAGCACTACTGCTCTCCACCCAGGTGACTGTATAAATGGAAACTCATGGTGGCTGGGGTCTGAAGGTTAAATAAAAATGAAAACACTTATGTACGAGTAATGTGGACACTTCCTAGGGAGCAGTGGATAGAATGCTGGCTTGACCGCGTGTGTGTATCCGATGACTGATACTATACTCCGCAAAAAAAAAAACTGGACACTTGTATAACTTGAAATATTTCATATTAATGTATGATAAAGTGTAGAATATCATATATCAAATTAAAGAGAATTTAGTCTTCTGCAGGCAGGGTATACATTAAAGGTGTAATCATTCATGCATGAAATGCCATGGTCAATTAACAATAGCAAGGTCTGTTTTCAAAAATAGCAACAACAATGGAGGACCACACCATTCGACTGAAATGATAGTAAGCGTTTCACTTAAAACAAGATGTGCGGGGCAAGTAAATTATTACATTATTTAACTTTATTGTTATGAACAAACTCTGAAAATACAAATTTGTAGATAAAACAGGGCCAGGTTATGAGAGCATCATCAATACTGGTCTGTATTAGAGGCATGAAGCTTGTCTGTTTGAATGTGTCCCCTGCAATGTTAACCATATTTACCTTGAGAAATGTCTACCCTACTGTTTGACCAATGGTGACATCAGGTTTTGAAGATCTTTGGACTACGGTAAAATTCTTGAGAAGAATTTATACCATTTTTCATGCTGAAATAAGGGCACAAACTGTGGTTTCGACTAAAAAACCTTTGCCATGGAATTCCCCATTTTGTTACTTTTGGATGAAAATAAAACCTATAACGTTCACAATTTGCTTCATTTATACTTTTTATTGAGATGAAGATAGAAAAGGTCACATTTGTATTGAAAAATTATGCCATGTCATGAACATAGCGATTTAGATTATGCTTATCAACATTTATATGGTTGAGTGGATGTTCCATTTTTGCTATTTTTGAAAACAGACCTTGCTGTGATTAATTGACCGTGACAAGTCATGTATGAATGATTTCATTTTGACTTCATGCTAATATTGAAGAGGGTCGTTTCATCTTTAATTTGATATACAATATTATATATTTTATCGTAAATGAATATGAAATATTTGGTCTTATACAAGTGTCCAGTTTCTTTTTTTTGCGGAGTATAGATGCAGAGTCCAAAAGCACTGGAGCTGTTCCGAGTATAATGACACTATACATGTATACTGATGGTGATAATTATGAGGATGATGATGACGATGATGGTGGTGATGATGATGATGATGATGATGATGATGCTAATAATGATGATAATGTTGCTGCTGCTGATGATGATGGTGATGATAATGATAATGATGATGGTGATGCTGATGATGGTGATTATGATGATGGTGTTGATGATGATGATGATGTTGATGATGATGATGATGATGATGATGATGATGATGATGATGTTGATGATGTTGATGATGATGATGATGATGGTGATGATAATAATAATGATGATGATGATGATGATGATGCCAATGATGATGATAATGCTGCTGATGATGGTGATGATAATAATAATGATGATGATGATGATGCCAATGATGATGATAATGCTGCTGATGATGGTGATGATAATAATGATGATGATGATGATGAGGGGGGGGGGGGATAGGAAGCATGAAATATGGTCTAGCCAGGGATATCTAGACATGGGGTAAGGTGGGGTGGGGTGGAGGTGTAGAAGAACGGTGCAATGTTGGGAGCTGGGGGGGGGGGGGGGGGGTAGCTGAGAATTGCACGACTCAAAGATGACATGTACATACAGAGATAATGATGATTTATGGTGATGATGATGAAGTTGGTGACCGCGGTAGCAATGAGAATCGACTTTATCATGAATTGATGTTGAAGTTCGGGTACATCGAGTACATCGAGGGCTGATGTGATATGTGTGTGTGTCTGTGTGTGTGCGTGTGCGTATGTGCGTGTATGTGTGTGCGTGCGCGTTGGGGGGGGGGGGGGGAGGGGGGGGGGGGGGCTCATATACGCCTAACTTTACATGCGCATACAATCTTCAAATACAATACAAAACCATAACTGCCGTCATATGAAGATCTTCTTCAACATGATCTGATATCCGGACAAATTATTTTCGGGAAAACGTGGTGTGGCAAGATCGGTAGAGCGCGCGCTTTCTGATCTCGAGATCCCGAGTTCGAGCCTTGCCCACTCCGTTTGTCCTTCAGCAAGACAATTAATCCACAATTGCTGCTCTCTACCCAGGAGTATAAATGGGTACTTGGTCAGGTGTTAATTAGCCTTCAGCACCCGGTGGGTAGCTGGGCTAGTATGCTCCCCAGGGAGTTAAGACGGTGCGCAAGATAATTGTGCGGGTTTGACCTGTACCTGATGACCAAGGGTAATAATAATGCGCTTAGAAACATTCGTATTAAGCGCCTAATAAATGTTGTGTATTATTATTATTTTGAAAATACTTTATTTGGGGCAAACAACCCCATCCACTGACAAGACAGACTGGAAATGATTAACATGTTTCCAACTAAATGTTGCAATCCCCATAGCGTTAACACAGGACCCGAGCGGCTAAGAATACAATTTAGGTGAATACCACTTACGCCAACCCATGTCAAGAAACAAACGTTTCGTACTTCTATGAATCTCAGATCTAGTCATTCAATCGGTCCCTCATAAGAAATGAAGGCACGCCACCAACGTTTGAAAATGCTAGGCATGAAAGTACAATGCACCATGACAAGTAGGTACTGGGGGTGGGGTTGGGGGGGGGGGGGGGCACGAGGTCATGTGCCCCCAATTATTCGCGTGACCCCAATTAGTCCGACAATACTAAGCCACTGCATATATATTTTGTAGGACTGAGTTCTTATATTGACAAACCTATTATTTAGTGTGAACATAACCTTAATAACCGGTAACTGGTTAACACATTTCACATTTGTTGCATTTGTCTCGGTTTGCTTGTAACTCCTCAGTCAATGCATTCAGAGAATAGAGCTCTTGTCATTCCAGTGAAACGGTTTAACTTGTCACCAATCCATCTCTGTTCACAGGCCATTGACATTGAACATGATTATTTTGACAATATTCACACCTCATTATCATGATTATATTTTAGCTCGCCTGAACGTCTGCTCAAGTTTTGCTTACAACGGCGACCTTCTGTCTTTTTCTGTTTACACATATGGCCTAGCTTATTTAATTTTACTAATTCAGAAGTATCTTTGTACTATATGTATTGTTTTCATACCAATATGTAATTACAAATATTCATATTCCACATTATTATCCATTTTTATTGTAACTGACTTGTTTTTTCATTGCAGAAAAAAGGTCCTCGAATGAAATGAAAATTAAACATAATTCCAGGTTGTTCTGTTTGTCCCCGATATTATCTATAATACAGATCACATGCTATCCCATTGAAAAAGCTAGTGAGCTCAAAGGACCCCGTCAACCGTTCAAGTTGTCATTAATACAAAGTGTACACTCTATGAAAAGATGCATCGCATGAATGCCCATCCCAACACGACGTTGCACTCCATTGTTAAGTTGAAACTATTTTTAGCCATTTGAGTTGTGAATAGCTAGATATTCGAGTCGTATTTGAGGAAGTAATTATTTAAACATTATATTCTTATAGGAGTCGACACACTCAGTTAGCATGAGCGTAGCAATTTACTACACCTGCACATACCAGAATATCGTTTATGAGGAACATCTTTTAACTAATGTAAGTATAACCAATTCGGTGTGTGTGTGTGTGTGTGTGTGTGTGTGTTTGCCTTGTGCGTGTGCGTAAGTGCGTGCGTGTGTGTGCTTGTATGCGTTTATGTATGTATATGAGTGTGTGCGTGCGTGTGTGTGGTTGTGTGTGAATAATGAATGTATGATTTACATAGACCTCCATACATTGTTCAAGGCACTGTCTTTCAGAGTGTCTCTTAAAAAAGAAAGCCAACTTCTACATCAAACAGATAAAGATATTAAAATAATGCATTCTATTGCACCGTGGTAGCGATTTTTTAAAATCATTGCTTTATTAAAATAAAATATAATTCAAACCATGACCATGATAATACACATAAACTTAGCGTACTTGTTGGTTTTAGGCATATTGTGAAAATGATGTAAAACATATACAAATATGAAATACAACAAGCGAACCGTAACATAGTGTGACATTCCACAGTAGTTTGCGACTCATTTCAATTTTGAGACAGGGAGCGTTGAGTATTGGTATTTTCCGAAGTGCCCCCCCCCCCAAATTAATTGTAACTGATTTGGTTGATTTCAATTCCATGTGAAAGATCATTAAAAAAAACATGGGAAATAATAATAATTCCCATTCAAATGCTCTCATTGTTGCGAAATTTGCTATCAAAATATAATATAAAAGTGATTGACGTCCGGCCATCACTTTTAGAGAATGCTAGCGCGAAGCGCTAGCGTTCTAGGTCCTCCTATGCTTACCGCGCATGTACAATGTGTATCGCAAGCGCCGTTCCCCGTTCGCATCGGCGGCCATCACTATCAGCATTCGTTCAAAATATGTTCGGAGTCGCGCTAACACATGGAGAGTAGTCGAGGAGGCGCAAAATCACTGATTTTTAGCGGAATGGAGGGAAAAACCATAATTTTAATCCAACTGATAGTTGGATAACATATTGGAGAATGAATCGATGGTAAGTACCGTATCATATGTATAATTTTAAGCACAATTAGTGTGCAAAAAAAATATTCAGTTTCAGTCCCGTATTAGGAGGACCTAGAACGCTAGCGCTTCGCGCTAGCGTACTCTTGAGTTAATTTGACTTTTGAGTTGTAACGGCTCTTTTTGAATGATAACAGGGGTTTTACTTTGTCGTTTGTATAATTTGTGTATACTTTTCGGGCATGGTGGAGTTATAACTATTAGTTTGTACCGTAATGGTGCAGGTTTTGATTACTAAAGTTAAGTTTGACCAATACTCAACTATACCTTTAAAGCCTCCATTAAATTTGAGCATATCTTCGCATAAAGGGATAATAAGGATTTGGTTTAGAGGGCGCTTAAAAATAAAAAAAATTATGTGTGAGGTAGAGGAAACTGAAAAAGGTAGTGCTAAACAAACAAACATTCCGAAACAAACAACGTTTGTTTGATCTAATAACATGTTTGAATCGTAAATGTTGAGCATGTTTAAGTTATTTTCATGGTTGTTAATGATTACTTGCAGGTTTAATTACTCGATCCAGTTTTAATCAGAACTGTCCCTATAAAAAATAAATTCAGAATGTAATTACATTCTGAATATAAACCCCTCAAAAAAAGTTCGGAAACTCAAGTTTGATCAATCATATCTCTCGTATTTTCTAATAAGAATACTCGAAATCGATGTCACAATAAAGCCTCATTATATACCTTTCAAACGGTGCATTATGTGTAGTGATTATGCAATTGGGGCGATTGCAGTAGCCCAGAGAATAGGGGGAGGCAGGAAGTGAAATCTCGCAAAATGGCCCCAATGCATTCAATTTACGAGTGCAAGACTGTGTTGACCAGTTTTCTAAAGGTTAACATTCTATTGAATGCTGCCATCCTTTCCATTCATCAAAATTGTTGAATTTGATACCATTTTAATGGAAATTATCTCTTCCTTACGATGGCATATTAATCGTAAGGATTATGCAAATGGGGTGTGTGCAGCGAACCGGAATATGGAGATGGGTCGAGTGTGAAATCAGACAAAAAGATATGGAGTTGACAAAAAATCAGAGCGTTGCATTTTTTTCGAGCTTTTGGGAGGATTTTTTAGCATTTCAAATAAAATATTCATGATTTAAATTGATATCAACGGAAAGCCCAATAACTCTTCTGTATGAAAATGTGACATTTATAATGATTTTTGTAAAGGGCGGCTGCAGGGAGATGAATGTGGGGGAGCCTCAAAAGTGACCCATTTCAAAACGCTCTGATTTGGTGTCGGTATCTGTATACCATTGTGTAGAGGATGTAATGCGACTTGAATGAGTTGGCCATGAATGAGAGCAATTCAATTGAAAACGCATGAATAGTGCCTTGAAATCAGAGCGTTTCAAAATGGGTCACTTTTGAGGCTCCCTCCCATTCATCTCCCTGCAGCCGCCCTTTACAAAAATAATTATAAATTTCACATTGTTGGGCTTTCCGTTGATATCATATTTGATCATGAATATTTTATTTGAAATGCTAAACAATCCTCCCAAAAGCTCGAAAAAAATGCAACGCTCTGATTTTTTGTCAACTCCATATCTTTTTGTCTGATTTCACACTCGACCCATCTCCATATTCCGGTTCGCTGCACACACTCCATTTGCATAATCCTTATGATTAATATGCCATCGTAATGAAGAGATAATTTCCATTAAAATGGTATCCAATTCAACAATTTTGAGGAATGGAAAGGGTGGCAGTATTCAATAGAATGTTAACCTTTAGAAAACTGATCAACACAGTCATGCACTCGTAAATTGAATGCATTGGGGCCATTTTGCGAGATTTCACTTCCTGCCTCCCCCTATTCTCTGGGCTACTGCAATCGCCCCAATTGCATAATCACTACACATAATGCACCGTTTGAAAGGTATATAATGAGGCTTTATTGTGACACCAATTTCGAGTATTCTTATTAAAAAATACGAGAGATATGATCGATCAAACTTGAGTTTCCGAACTTTTTTTGAGGGGTTTATTTTGTATTAACTATTATACATATCACTCATTCTAAAACTAATTATTATATAATCATGTATTCTTCTTCTTCTTTCGTATCCTACATCTACACTACTCTACACTACGCTACACTACTAGTCTAGAATATTAAATATTTGCCCATGACTTTGCACATCGCAGGGCTGTCTCATTCGCAACCACCAGATCTTCTTGACTACACTGTTCCTCAAGGTTAGGACACTGAAGGAGGTGTTGCATGGTTTGTGATGTGCCACAGTCGCAGTTAATGTTGTCATCATCTGTGTATCCCCACTTTTTCATGTTGACTTTGCATCGACCCATCCCTGTGCGAAGTCGGTTGAGGGACTTCCATGTTTTCCAGTCTTGCTTGTGTCCTGGGGGTAACTGCTCCTTAGTAGGGAGAGGTAGCTTGTCATGGTGGCGGTTACTGCTGCGCCTCTCCTCCCAAAGCCTACGTCTGGCCACCTGTGGGGATTCGGTCAGCGGTTGGACAGAGTGTAGGAAGCTTTTCCTCGATTTGAGCCGTTTCTGGGATGGTTGGATGTCATAACATGGATGGAGGCTATCCTGACTTTGTCTTAGACGCTCCACGCTACTGGCTACTGACCGACGTATATCGGGTGGAGCAATGCCGGACAAGACATATAGGCTGCTTACATTTGTCGGCTTTAGACAACCAGAGACAACCAATCATGTATTGCAACACTATCACTACATGCTTTGTACCGTGATCAGGAAATAGGAAGAATATCATCTTTCAGATTGTTTATATTCTAATTATACATGTTATAATAGGATAATTTGCGTTTCCTCTTTTTTAAAAACACTGTGTTATGATTGGTAGTAGGTGTACTACTATTCTAATGTATCGAAATTAATTTTTAACAGGCACAAAACATCATCAACGGGGACATGATGGGTGACAAGTCCATCTCTACAAGCCTGGTTGCCAAAGTAACGATGATGCTCCTTCTTGTTTCTGGCTTCATGCGATGTGCGGAGGGGTCTGGCGGGAATAGGCCGGTGTCGTTCCAGTTCACCGCGCGTCCTGGGTTCGAGTTCAACCACTTCGTAGTTAGCAACGCCAGTGGCACCAAGTTCATCTACGTGGGAGGGGTCTCCAGGATCTACCAGCTGGATGAGGACCTGACCCTCCTGCGCGAGGAGAGCACCGACCCTGAAGAACCTGGAGGAAGCCTCAATGAGAATAAGATCCTGACCATCGCCCCATCGCCTCTGGACAGGCTCGTGCTCTGCAGAGGATCCGATTCAACCTGCGAACTGAGATTCCTTGGAAACATTTCCCTTGATCAGCAAATCGATAGTAATGATATTAATCAAGTAACCGACATACTTCCTGCAGTGGGTATCGTTGATAAGGATTATGATGACCAGCTCTACTTTTACGTTGCTGCTTCTATGCATGAATTTGATTCAAATATTGGATATCCATTGTCAAAACGACGATTAACACCATCGAGATGGGTTTTTAACTACGAAGAACGCAGTGAAGGTATAACAATCGGCTTTTCTGTAAGATTCACACATGCATTCAAGTGGAAAGATCAAATTTATTTCATATTAAATTCATTCAATAATTATGATAATCGTGGGCCAGCGAAAATGGGAAGGCTTTGTCCATTGAGTCGTGATAATATTTTTGAACACTACACACAAGTGCCAATAACATGCGGTTCCATGAACAACCTCACATCAGCTCATATAGGGTCTGCAGGGACCAGACTAGCTGCTGATCTGAACATTACTGACACAGATGGAGTTCTGTATGCAGTCTTTTCGAACGATATATCATCTCGTCTCTGTGTCTTCAATATGGAAAGCATCATTGACAAGATTACCGATGCGATCCTTGGATGTGGCTCTCACGACATTGATGCCACTCCTCAGGCTCATTCAATAGAATATCTCGAAAGAGGTTACTGTCCGAAGAGTGTAAGTTCCAAATCTGTATAATGACTGATAATTTATATGCATGGGAGGGGGCACAGAGGAACTCATGAAAATTGCCACTATGTGTGGGAGGGGGAGGGATACACCCCCCCCTTCCCAGCCCGACCGCTACCCCCCCCCCTCCCCCCTCCCCCCTCCCCCCCCCACTCAATATACATGAGTACCTCCACACCCCCTCCTATGCCCGACTGCTGCCTCCACCCTACAATTCCCCCAATCATCCCACCACGGCCAAATCCCAATCTCCCGGAGGGGGAATACACCCGTCATATATTTGCAATATACATGGGTCCTCCGCGCCCCCTTCCATGCCCGACAGCTGGGTGCCCAGCATCCCCCGGGGGATGCTGGGCACCCAGCTGTCGGGCATGGAAGGGGGGGGGGGGGGGTAGCGGTCGGGCTGGGAAGGGGGGCGTGTGTATCCCTCCCCCTCCCTCCGGGGGATAGGGAGTGATGATGGGGCCGATATGTTGTAGCTGAGGTCATGCTCTATTTGCCATCTTTTCAGAACATTTCGTTTCGGTCACTGGAATGTGATGATTTTTTCTTATTGAAAGTAGGTTCAAACCTGTTACAAATTGAGGGATAAACACAAATGTATATTTTCGATCTATAACTCCTTAGAGACTATGCTATTGACTTGAAATAGCGAGAATGCATATTTCATTATGTTTTTCACAGTCAGTCAAATATGTCGCATATGGTTTCTCATTTACCGTCCATGGCACGAACTTGAAAGTCCGACAAAAAGGAACATTTAAGAGATTTTTTTTTAAATTATAAAAATGGCGTTAAAGATATGTAAATCAGGTTCAAATGTCAATTAATTCACTATTCAGTATTTTAACTAAATATTGATTATTTGAACTTGAATCTATGTAGACTTGTAGAACAAGGCACGAAGATCATGCCATAACATAACACTCATGCACGAAAACGCTTCATTTATCATGTAAACTTGTGTCAAATTACCATTATCAAAACCGAAATTGGACATACCCATTAGTAGATGAAATACTACAAATTGCATACTTTTATTTATCGCTTCCATCAAGCATATACTACTTGCTGCCTCACAAGAGCGTTACTCCTAATACTGGTTACTAATGTATAGTCCTCAAGATCACAAATGCCAGGCTTGGAATATAACCTTTATACAGGGTGGCCCAGAAATAACGGAACGGGGTGCTTGCTATAATGAAGACACATGATGCCAGTCATAGCAACTATACGTTCAATACGTGCGCCATTGTTAGTACCCCTTCTTCTCTATACACAGCTGAACGCACACTCACAATGGCGCACGGTTGACCGTCACTCGATGCAGTATGGCGGGCATCATGAGTCTGTAGTACGGCAAGTACCCGTTCCGTTATTTCTGGGCCACCCTGTATAGCAGTTATTGTTAGAAGTTTCTAAGCAAATGGCAATAAAAGTTTCCGTTCAGGAAATAAGATGAGAATTGTCAATTAAATGCTGGCTCAGATATTTGATCAGTCATTGAAATTTATATTACAATATCCACAAAGCCATCCAAGGTTGTAGAGCTATACAAATTATGAACACCATTATTACCATTCTGTCAAAATATGAAATGAGAGCGAGTCTATTTTTCTGTTTTTTTCTTCTTTTGGACACAATATATACCAAGCGCCCAGTTAGTAGGACTGTTGCATATAATCTTGTACACCAATGCTCGTCGGAGTACTTCGGGACGACTGTCTACCGATACGCCGAAGCTGGTATACCGCTTGCTGGGGCTATCGATTGAGGGCGGGCTACCAGGTGTCTATCCATCCATCACGACAACGATACTGGACGATGAAACCGTAGCATTTCTTGTCTCTTCGACTGGGAATCTGACAAAGGTAAGATAACATTTATTTAAAAATCTGCAATAAAATATGAAGTGTAAATTAAAATGAGCAAAGAAATTGGGGCTTCTCGGGATTCGAACCTCCGGTGCTTTTACTGACTGAGCTAGAAGGCTCCTCTGTTAGTTGTTCACCCTTGAAACATTTTCTTTGTTCGATGTTCAGAGCACCGGTCTAGCAATCTGAAGTTTTTGGGTTCGTATCCGGGCCGGAAGCCCAATATTCTTTGCTCATTTTAATTGATATCAAATATTTCTAGCCTGTTTCCCTATGTTGGAAATAACAATATAAATAGGCAGTTTCAAGGGAACACATTATAATAATATTTATACAACGTTTACGACGCAGTATTAAACCAAAATGTTTATTTCAAAATTATATTATTTTTTGTAAATGTTTATACCGGCCCTTGTATGTGAACAGGTTTACATTCATTCATCAACCGAGTCGACAATATTAGAGACAATAGACCTAGGCATCAATGGAACAGTCCTCACAGATGTACACATGGACGATGTTGATAGCGCACTCTACGTTCTCACGTCTCAACAGGTATTTGAATATTTTTGTTTCGGGCAAACTTTATAAATGAGAATATTGTTATAAAGCACTTAGTAGCCATGTACCTAGTTTTCACAATAACATTTTATACATTAAACCAAGTTGTATTTCGACGTTATTGAATTAATTATAATAAATCAATGTTGACATAATATTGCATGTGTGAACCAGTTGGGTCCGTTATCAATTCTATAGGGATTGCACACTCTATCTAATGGCAGAGTTTGTCACCGTGTCACCAGGCGATCGATGTACACACATACATTTGTAATTCTACAATATTCATTGGTTTAAAAGTACGATATTATAATGTAAGACCATTTAACCGGCAATTTGGATGAAGTTAACGTGTTCACTTCTATAACTTGACAGTCTCATATAGTTGATACATACCCATTGGCAGATATGCAGTGGTTATACATGTATTCGTGATGCAATTTGCCAAATCCATTATATGGGCCTTGCTGTTGATTGTTTGGAGTCATGATATTTTGCATATTTCTCCGCAGCTCATAAAGGTACCACTTATAAACTGCAAGCAACATACAATTATTGACGTGTGCGTCAAGCCGTCACTGGACCCCTTCAGTGCTTTCTGTGGATGGTGTTCTTTTGAATCACGGTGAGATTTTGATATCCTTGTACAGAACACTCATCAGCGACACAATTCAATCCAGGCCAAAAATACACAAATTACCGGTAACTGTGTAAGCTATTTTATACCTGTGACATTTGGCTCGTCCTTGTTTTGACTATCAATGCGAAACCCTCTACGAAGGCATCCAGACAAAATGATCCTTGGCATTCTAGGCCCCCGTTGCAGAATGAGATACAAACACTTGTACATTACAATTAATCGTAAGTCATACAAATTGCGCGTTTCAACTAATTAGATTTGCGCATTTAGAACACAAGATCTAATTAAATGTAACTTACAATCGATTGTATCATTTTTCGTAATGTGACTGGTTACCAGTAGTCCAATGATGTTGTGTCCTGGATCATCCAGGACACAATATTACTAATGACCGGTTCTACTATGACTGGAGTGTCAATCGACCTTTTGTCCTGGCGCCCAAGAAGAACTAAAATGGTTGACAGGATAATGAAAATAAACAATTTGAATAGCACCGTTGACCCATGTCAAGCATCAATGTGTTACTGATATTCTGCAGTTATGAAACGGTTAAACCGGTAACTGGTAACTTCTCAATTATAGCCCGGACTTTAGTTGGGCCAATGGTGAGAATTTGGACCCTTATGCCCAACTCTTGATATATATGAATTGTGTTTATGATTATAGTCAAATATAATCAATGATTGAAAGTTGTGTTTGATGAACAAATTAATAACTGGAAACTTCCCTTATGTTGTATATCAGATGCGCTGTCCAGAACGACTGTCCATATTCAGTTGAAGAACACCGTTGGGTAAAGAACTCAGGAGGAGGTATTTCAATCACCGACGTTTCTAACACTGAGATAGACGTCTTCGAAATACCACTGCAGGTATGTATGCTATGAGCATTTCGACAAATCTTCAAGCAGTGACAGCCGCAAGACCTTTTCGCTTCTGCCTAGCCCTCTAATCACCCCTCTTTTAGCTAACGACCGCCCACATTCATATTTACCAGTGCAGCGTTTTATGTTGTGCAACAAGATGGCGTGCAACAAGATGGTGACGCTCATTATTTTCTCGAATCTCGATGCACAGAGAATTTGATAATAGATGCGTAAAGGTCTCACGGCTGCAGCTGTTCCCCTGAACACTCTGTGTTCTTTCGCTATTCGTTTCTGACATTTAACCGCGAAATTCAGTCCGTATTTAATTCGCTAGCAACCATTGATATTACTCATTCTTTATTATCCTTTGTAACACTTGTAAGAGATTAATATTATATCAATTAACATTCATTGAATGCAAGTTTATTTCATCATATTCCTATACTCTGTAGTATCCGGAATAATCCAATGATGTGTTAATTTTGTCATCTTTCACTTATCAGATACCGTTTACATTGAGCAACCTGCCCGAGTTACACGAAGAAGAAGGTATATTATGTCGGTTTGGTGACGTCATGAGAGAGGCAGTACAGATCGACGGTCCACGTGTAATCTGTATGACACCAGGACAAAATGAACTACCGTCCTTTGAAGAAGGCAAGTATGACATCACACAAGGATGTAACGTGGTTGGACTGGTCATGCTGATGAGGGGCCCACGTTATGTACTGTATATATCTGTATATTTTTCCAAGATTCCCCCTTTTGTTTTATATTATTTTGTCAAATTATTACGTGCCCCAAACCACCCCTTATTTACTCTACTGCATGATATCACTGTTTAAATTGTGTACTATTTCATGAATATCTGACTTATAAAATCAAAGATGTTCAATCAAAGTCAGTTGTAGAATTTCCCTCCTTCCAACGAAAAATACACCCTTAAGGCAGAGTAATGTTTACATACATTACAATAACTGTAATCATTGTATAAAATGGGGACTTTATACAGTACAACTATTTCATAGCATTAGTTTCCATCGGAAAGAACATCCGAATAATTTACAAATGCATGATAAATGCAACCAGTTTGTAAGAGTTATTTCAATATATGATTTCTAGAAAACTCTTTTGGTATTTAAACAAATTCGTAGAGTTCTTCATCAAGTTTAATTTTTCAAACAATATTCATATAATTCAGTATTTATTTCTTTCAATTCAGAGCATATGATTACAACTCTTACTGTAACCAACCGAGCGGGTGATTCCTTGGATGAGAAACACGTCACTTTCTACAACTGTTCTGCGTTCAACAGGTGAAAATTGGCAGAGACCTAAACTAATTTCACTGGAGTTTCATCTATACAGGGTGGCCCCCCAAAGACGGAAAGGGCAACTTTCCAAAATAAAGTAACAAACTGCTTATGTCCATCGGATAGGGTGTCCTTTCTAATGAAAAACAATACCAAGAACAGTCATTTGGTCGTGTAGTTTTTGTTTTAGGGCGTTGTGAGTGACACCATGTCAGGTTCCCATTTTGGTACATTTTTACCAAGGCAGTGCTCGATAATTCGCACTTACTGCCCGTTATAGCATTAAACAACAGTGCCCATTCTCCCGGCACACAGCTGAATGCACACTAACAATGGCGCGCGTATTGCTTCGCTATAGCGGGCAGTAAGTGCGAATTATCGGGCACTGACTTGGTAAAAATTGACAAAAATGGGAACCTGACATGGTGTCACTCACAGCGCCCTAAAACAAAAACTACTAAACCAAAATGACTGTTCCTGGCATCGTTTTTCATTGGAAAAGACACCCTATCCGATGAACGTAATAATTGACATATTTGTTAAGTTGCAAGGGGTTTTGGATATAATCCCAAATGCATCAACGTGTATTTCGTCTTTCAAAACAGGCAACGTAAAATTTTCCGAAATTGCCAGATACGCTTCAGCGATCACTTTGTTATCTGTTTCGCTCTCCCCGCAGTCAGCGATGTTGAACACAGTACATTCGCAAACAAATAGAAGCATCGGACAATCCCCAGGGGCCAAACTTTGGAGGCGCAAAGGACCCCTTTATCCACGGGTACACACCGGGAGACTCATATTTTTGGATTTGTTACATTCTCCTCTAAATATTCATATGTTCAACAATCAGTACGCTTTTCCATGCACAAAAGACCTCTGTGCTGCCGGTCTATATGGATCCTTGCACCGTGTGTATCCGCAAGTCAATGCATTGCCATTGCAGTCGGTCACATTTTGTATTGAACGATGTGTGTGTTCATCGACGTATGTAACCCTTAACGTCTAGCCTAGACCTTTAGCGATTTTGAAAACATAAATAAATACAAAATTCGATTTCTGTCTTACCTTATCAAAAAGGGACACATTACTTAAATTGTAGAATGTGTCTGTTAAGAACTTACGTTCAGGCCCACAAGTTACAAGAATTGTTTTCCCACCTGGTTTGGTGGATGCAAATGTGCTACACTCCCTTTAAAATGTATTTATATAAAGCTGAATAATTATTTAACATTCAGTAAACTAAGAATGAATATTAAATGTATCATAATAAAATCACCCTCAACAAACTGTCTTACATAGAAAGTAGACCTGATTGTCATTAATATTTAGTCTAAAGTAAATTCAAACATGGAGAAAATTTACAAGAATTATATGATATAAATGTCAATTGATCAAGGAATTCGGGCTTCGCTGGGAATCGAACCCGACACCACCGGGTCGATAGACCGAAGCTCTAATCACGGAGCCACAAGACCATATTGATATAAAACTGCATTACTTCGGTGAACCCTTGCACATATCCCAATTTAATTTCATATCTTTCGGATTTTCTTTCTGACATCAAAGACAGTCATTGATACGGGATGCAGGGAACGGCCACCGTCAAAGACCGCAGTGTGGCTCAATGGTCTTAGTAATACAGAGGTCTTGTAATTTTTGTTTTGATTATTTTTTGTAGTACTGCATACACCGATTATTTATTGAATAAAATATTAATTTGAAAAATGCATCCTACTTGAAACTTATACATACTTATCAGATATCACAAAACATGAATGCTAGTTTTAATAGAAAATGTATTTTTATTCAGTTCCTTTGTAGTATGTGTTCGATTTCATTTTATTTAATTGCAATTATCATTTAAGTAGTCGCTTAAAAGATGCATGTTTACCCGACTTTGTAGGATGCAACACTTAGAACAGTATGATCGTGAATCTAAATTCACGAAATACGTTGACTAAGAAATTTGATATTGTCGCTGTCACTTATTTTATATAATTTCAGCCGCTCCCAGTGCGTGCGAAGTCGTTGGTCATGTGACTGGTGTGATACCAGTAATACTTGCATTTCGGCAGCAGCGAACTGCTCTCTCGCACCAGCGAACTGCTCTCTCGCACCACATGGATCGATTGCGCATCAACATAGTAAGTCAATTTTATGGACTATAATAATCCCGAATCTTGAAAATGGCAATAGTCGGGTAAAATCCAGCTCATATTTGGGTAAATCACACAATATTGGGTCAAAGACATTTATGTTTCGGGCAAAACTCTTGAATTTCGGACAAAGAGCACTTACAAATTGGGCATTCCATGCTATTTGAGGTCATAAAGATACCTAACATTTTGGCAGATCAGTTAATTTTCGAGGAGAAGGAATTCTTAATTTCGGAAATCAGGACATATTTTCAAAAGGACAAACTAATGTTATTGTCGTGCAGCTATGTCGTGAAGTCTTATCTTTTTCGTGTTGCCGGAAACGAACTTTGAACGTTGGTATTTGGCCAAAAGACCACATGGTCAGCCCACATTTGGTAATACGTAGCTTTATATGCCGGCCCATGTCGGTTGAGATTTGTAATTATAAGCGACGGCAAATTCATGTGCTTTATTAATAATGAAAACAAGACAAAGTAATAATTTATTACTAAATTATTAATTTTCTTTGGTATATAAATCATTTAGCCAAGAACAAACAACATCAATATGGAGATAAACTTGTTTTAACTCAAGAACTCAAGACATGTTCCATCTTAACCCTATTAAGGCCGGGGGGGGGCCATAATGGCCCCCCCCTCCGGAATTTTTTTTATTGCTCCAAAACGCTGCAAGATGACGCGCCGCTGCTTGGTGACTTTTTTCTTTCGGGTCTTGCGCACGTTTTAAAACAAAAATTTCGAAAATCGGACCCTCCGTTACAAAGTCACGTGACCTTTTGTCTATGCATGTCAGCCCGAAAATCGCTAAATTTCGTGATTTGTGTACAAAACATATGGAAATATCAATTTTCATAAAATGAGGTGTATTATTAGATATTTGGTGTTGTTTACATTTTATATGTTGGTTTTGGGGTTCAAAACAGTTAAATTATAGTTAGAAATAAAATAAACAACAAAAACAATAAAATACATAAGTTAAAAAAAACAAAGAAATACATAAGAAATTAATAAAACAATAGAAAACAAAAGGAAGAACCGGGCTCTTCCAATTTTTTTTGTTGTAGTATCATTCCAAATGCTCTAAAGAATATATGTAGTGAAAACCAGAGTTTAATTATGAAGAATATATGATTTATGGGTAAAAATATGAATTTCATGACTTATTTGCATAAATTACCATAAATATGCAAATTAATGAATTTTTCAAAATTTTTAAAAATTACCATTGTATTCTATACACTTCACTTATCACGCGTGCAAATTTTTACGGCGATCGGCCGCTCTGCGGCCGAGATCTTAGGGGGGGGCCATAATGGCCCCCCCCCCGGCCTGCTGAAGACCTCAAATAGCCCGGCCTTAATAGGGTTAAATTGCACAACAAACACCCCAAATTCGTATAATGGGCGTCTATTTTCCTCTATTAGGTGGATATATTGCTGCTACTAGCATCCTGGCAGTTCTTCTCATCATCAGTCTTGTTGTCAATGTTCTACAGTTTTTACGAAAGAGGTATAAATTCAACCTAAGTATTATTCCTAATAACAGGCCCCTGCTATGTTTATTGATGCTGAACAATAATAATGATATTTATTATTACTGTTATTATAATAGTTATTATTATTATTATTATTATTATTATTGATATTATTAGCAATAATGAGTATTTTATATATCTTTATTAACTTCAAACGAATAACAACAAATTTAAAACATAGAGACCAAGGTCCACTTTCACAAATGAAATGGATAAACCGTTTCATATTGACATGAGGCAGGGTAGACAGAACAAAACGTGTACATTCAAAGCAACAATAATTATATCAGTTACATTTATATAAGATATGTTAGACTTCATAAGTATATAACTCATGGAAAATATATGTATCTTTCTCGCATATTATTATCATTTATATGATTATAAGTAATATCATTATTACCATTTGTAGTAGTAGTATTATTATTGTTATTATAATTTGTGTTATTATTATTAATATTAATAATATTAGATATTATTATAATTATGGTTCCCTATGTTAAGGCTTTTCATTTCTCTTGCTACAGTTCTGGCTACTCAGGAGATCATACCGAGCAAGCAGGCAAACCACCAACAGAGAGTGTGACTATGGCCTATCAACGTGATGCAGAACATGTGTATGAGAATCCCCAAAAGGCCCTGGAACATGAGGCAGAATACGAGGACCCCGGTCACACATTGGAGAGTTCCTATCAAGAGCTCGACCAACCTGCTCGACCAGTTGACGATCCGACGTACGAAGTCACTGATGTGTATTAGTTACGTTCATAGGTGGCACGACATTTGCTTCGCGAGCGACATTGCTCCCAATTGTTATTACCACATATCAACACGGGGTTGTTGGTACCTTTGTTTTGATATTAGTTAGATGTCTAACACTATGCAAAGGGTTATGTAATTCATAAAAAAACGCAATTGATGACCGAAATTTACGAACCAACAGGGCCGATGGTTCATAAGGCGCCAAACGTTTGCGAGTGCGCCAATTTTATAAACGCATACGTTTAGAGAAAAGGAATCACAGAAGACACACGTGTACATCCTAGATAACAGAGTAGTCTGCGTCTGCAGACCCATGAACACTTACGTCTGTATGGTGATGCGTTTTCAAAGTATATCATTTGTCCTGAAACCTATTTTTCTGAACTTGTTGGTGGAATGGTCTACTTAAACTATAATTTTTCATTCATGAAACTGTTTATTTGTTGGTGGTGGTTCCCACTAAGTTAATACTAGGTATAGTTATACTTACCGTTGTTTATATAGCGGTATAGTATACAAATATACCAAGCTGTGAGAAAGTATAGTGGAAATTATTTCTAAGGGGTGACTGGCATAGTTACTATTTTTTCCGAGGAGCGAAGCCCCGAGGAAAAAATAGTAACTATTGCCAGTCCCTCCTCAGATATAATTTCCACTATACTTTTGAACTAAAAGCTTGGTATATTTGTTTGATATCCCTTCGAATACCGCCATGTTATACATGAAATGCATCTCTAGAATATTCTTTGGAACTTTTTTTTATATTCACGGGTGAACATATTCTGTATTTCTTTTAAAATTACTCTTTGGAAAATCTCGTCGAGCATCTATCGCAAGCTAAAACATGTAAAACAAGACCTCCGCTCGTAGATAAGCTTATAACATATGAGCAATATGATCACCCGGCGTCTATGACGTCATTTTCATGCTTGGCAAAAATAGTGAAAACTATTCTCCGATCGTAGAGAAGGTTATAACACACATCTCTATGAGCAATATGATCACCCGGTTACAGTCCGTTATTCCGAAGGTTCGTTATTCCGAAGGTTCAGTTATTCCGAAGGTTCGTTATTCCGAAGGTTCGTTATTCCGAAGGTTCGTTATTCCGAAGGTTCGTTATTCCGAAGGTTCGTTATTCCGAAGGTTCGTTATTCCGAAGGTTCGTTGATCCGAAAATAAAATCGGGTTCGTTATTCCGAAGGTTCGTTATTCCGAAGGTTCGTTATTCCGAAGGTTCGTTGATCCGAAAATAAAATCGGGTTCGTTATTCCGAAAATTAAATGGGGCTTGTTATAATACTATAGTTTGTGTTTTGTTTATTTAATTTACAGCCTGCATTAAGCATACCCCTCCCCCTTTACCTCCCTTGGCCAGACCAATCAAATATTTAAGTTTATTTTATCTCTTTATATGAAATTATAGCAGTATAACAAACCCAAATTAATTTTCGGATTAACGAACCCGATTTCATTTTAGGAATAGCGAACCTTCGGAATAACGAACCCTCGGAATAACGGACCTTCGGAATAACGAACCTTCGGAATAACGAACCCGATTTCATTTTAGGAATAGCGAACCTTCGGAATAACGAACCTTCGGAATAACGAACCTTCGGAATAACGAACCTTCGGAATAACGAACCTTCGGAATAACGAACCTTCGGAATAATGCAACAAATGTTCGGATTAACGAACCCTATTTCATTTTCGGATTAACGAACACTCAGGTATAGGAAATTTGCGTGTTCGGAATAACGAACCTTCGGAATAACGAACCGCACCCGATCACCCGACGTCTATGACGTCATTTTCATGCTCTGGGCAAAAATAGTGAAAACTATTCTCCGATTTTCAGATTGATAGTGAAAATAATTGTTATTGTGAGAGCCCCAATTGACGAATCACGTTTCTAGAATACTCATGAATATTCATAGAAGGGATATAATAAGGGTTGTACATTTAGGTTGAAGTTATTTTTGTTTGTTTTGTTGTAACTAATGGAGGAACATTACAGGTATTCTTGAGTGTGTGTTACTTCTGTAATTGTTTCGGTGATTGTACATTTTAGGTAAAGTGTATATCTGTACATTTAGTAAGGACTTTTGAATAATAATTCCCTTCCAAGTCTTGGCATACAAGTCATGTTAGTAAGTTCGATAGATGGTCCTTCTCGTGAGATCCTAGGCGAATTATTCCATACGGTATACAGTGGATTGAAAGGTCGGCTTTTATTAGTCAATTATGAACAACTCAAAGCGGATCATGCTTCACATGAACGCTGTACAGCATATTATTTTGTACTCTTTACTCATTTTAATTAACACTTTGAGTGCCATGGAGCGCCATGAATTTTGCAGCACTATATATGCAATTTGTGTGTATTGTGGGGTTCAAAAATGCAAGCTTGGCACCCAATGCGTTCATTTGGAATGGAACTGAAGCGGTAGAACAGTTTAATATTTTCGCCATTAAGATGTTTGAAGAGCTTAGTTCGAAAGGGCGCTTAACTGCTTAATCGACTTTCCATTGAAATTGAAACTTGATTATTACATTAAAGGGACTTAATTATTATTATTATTATACTAGTCATGTTAGTAAATTCGGTAGATGTCCTTTTCGTGGGATCCCATGAGAATTATTCCATACGGTATACAGTGGATTGAAAGTTTGGCTTGTATTTGTCAATTATGACAAATCTCAAAGCGGATATAACTCTGATAATGTTTCACATGAGCGCTGTACAGCATATTATTTTGTACGTTTCAAGGCTCGACCAGTTCTCTTTATTAATTTTAATTAACACTTTGAGTGCCATGGATTGTGCAGCTCTATTTGTGTGTATTGTGGGTTCAAAAATGCAAGCTTGGCATTCAATAAGTTCATTTGGAATGGAACTGAAGCGGTAGAACAGTTTAATACATGTATCTTCGCCATTAAGACGTTCGAGAGTCAATGGGCCGTATGCATAAAAACAAGCAATTGCTTATAAGCAAATGCTTTAAGCACAAGCAAGAGCTTGTCAAGCAAAATATCAAGTTCAAGCAATTGCTTAAATTCGTATGCACAAGCTTTTGCTTGTGCTGAAACCTTTTGCTTGCACTGCCTAATGGCGGCGTCAGACTAGAGCCACGCTCTAGCCACGATCTAGACAATAGCTGATCACAATCACTGGAATGTATCTGCAAAATGTCTTTTGTCCAATGAGGATCTGAATGGGAAGATTATCTCACATGTGTCAATAGATATCCTTCCATGAATGCACAGACAATAGCTCGCTGAACAAAAGACTAGGTCGCCAAAAGACCCACGACCGACCCACGACCGCTTTTTAAGCTTTGGACATGTCGAAAGCGCTCGAAAGTGGTCGTGAGTCTTTGGCGATCTACCCTTTTTTTTAGGGAGCCATTGTATGTCCATGCATGAGAGGCTATCCTTTCACCTATGTGCGATAATCCTCCCATTCATTCGTCATTTAATCATCGTTCGGACAATGCTTCGCCTCCCACTGCCAAATTTATGAATGGGGATTAGGAGCGTAGCAATTTTATGAATGGGGATTAGGAGCGGCGCGAGAGCGTAGCTATGTGTGACGGGGGTATAAGCAATTGCTTACGTGTTGGACAAAGGATCGTTACGGTTGTGCGAACATCGCACTGCAGGACAACAACGTTTCGTGCCCGACCTGGCAGCAGTATTTTTTTATTACGCAAATAGGGGGGAAACAGCGCAGAGCATCAGGGGGGTTTCTTTTCAGATCGATGGACAAAAATTGCCGTAAAAAGTCTAAAATAACAGGAATTTGATTAAATATGAAATCACAACATAACCTCTGGAATAGGGAGCTTGTAATCATCCCGAAACGGTATGAAAATTTGATCCTTAAACGCGAATGCCCTGAGTAAGCAAGAGCTCAAGCTGGTCTGGATGTGCTTGAAAAAAACGCAAGCAATTGCTTATCAAGACAAGTAAAAGGTTCTTTTTCTGCATACGGTTTTAAGCAATTGCTTGTTTGGTAAGCAATTGCTTACGAGCAGTAAGCAATTGCTTGTGCTTGTAAGCAAATGCTTTTGCTTGCAAGCAATTGCTTGTTTGTATGCATACGGCCCATTATGAAGAGCCTAGTTCCAAAAGGCGCTTAATCGACTTTCCATTAACTTGATGTAGCTATCTAGAAATCCATATGTTCAGGACAAATTACACAATCAAAATCAAATATATATTTATTTTGTCGTAGGTTTTCTCCCAAACTGATAAAAGGTGGATTTAGCGCATTTTGGAATTAATTAACTCTCTATTATAATGCCTATATGGCATGTTTGTTCGATCTAATCCTAGCATAATAGTCTTTAGAGATCAACATGACCATGATATTTTTAAACATACATGTCATAATATCAATCAGTGTGGATTCTCACTTGTTTCTGATCATTGTGTATAAAACGACCGTTTTTGTCATGTGAATCAACCGCATTTAATCCATTTAATAACAAATGCTTATTTGTCATACACTTAGGTATACACATTGAAAATATTCAGTTAGTATAAGTATCATGAAGTTAAAAAGCCACGCATATGCCAGAATTATGTGGTCATTTACTGTTTTTGTTTCTAAGGACATTCACTTGTATCAACATTGAGTAAATTATTATTCCAGTTTGCATTCACACAATACTTATCTACAGAGTGTTTACATACTTAACAAAAACACATTCGCTTTTAAGAAATATGCCATGCAACCCATAAATGCCTTACATGAATAGTGTTCATTTATTCATTATTGATACAGTGTATGCGATCAGCAAAGAAAACAATTTTCAAACTTTAGTTTTGTATGGGTTCAACATGTTTGTTGAAATATCATACTACAGGGGCGGATCTAGCTTTTTGCTAAGGGGGGGGGGGGGGGGGGTTGACCCAATGACGATGCGGATACTGTGTGGGTCTGGACACATGATGGCGTTTTTCTATGCACATCACATTTTCACTTGCCAGCCCAAGGGGGGGGGGGGGGGGGGGGGTTAAACCCCTAACCCCTCCCCCCCCCCCCCGTAGATCCGCCACCGTAGGTCCGCCCGTAGATCTGAGTGTAAGTTAGAGGGATAGTTGAGTTTTGGCATAGAGTATACAATTTTTGCTCGATAGGTATAACAAATTACAAGCGCCTCATAAACATGTTATAATTATAACAAAAAGCCGATGAAACTCAAAAGGGGTCTCTCTAAAAAATTCATTGGTTTTAATTATTTTTCACAAAAGATAGAGCATGTGATGAGTTTAAATCATAATTAAATAGAGAGAACATCAACAACTTTATATTTAGAAACATTTTTTAAACAATTTTGAAAAGTGTAAGCATTGTATGCTCTTTCAAAATTGACACTCAGCTTTACACTGCATCACAACAAATCATTTTGTACTTAAAGGGGTAGTACAGTTTTGGCAAGGCTGAACTTTAGTAACCAAACCTGGACAGTAACATTATAAACTAATAATTATAACTCCACCATGCTCGAAAGGTATACAAAATTACAAACGACTAAGTAAAAAGCCCATTATCATTCAAAAAGAGCCATTAAAACACAAGAGGGCGCTCTCTAAAAAGGCATTGGTTTTAACCATTTTTCATACAAAATTATGCATGTGATGTTTTATTGAAATCATGATTAAATAGAAAGATCATCAACAACTATTTAAAAAACGCTTTTGAAAATTTTTGAAATAGTGTTTGCATTTTTTTGATTTTTCGAAAAATTCATCTAATTATTTGGGCCCCAAATAATTATAAGATCATATATATTTATTGATATTTCAGCCGTTTCTGGACCGATTTTGACCAAATAAAGTTTATTCTGCCATTAAAATTGCATGTTCTCTCAAATTCGACACTCAGTTTTTCATTACCTCACAAAAAAATTGTGATGTGCAGCGCCCTCTCTACCAAAACTAAACTACCCCTTTAAACTCAACCATCCCCTTAACTTGACTTTGAGATACCTAGCTTCCCTGTATTTCTATCATAACTGTACAGACTTGAACATGTATTTGAATACTGTTGCGTAATAAAATTAACTTCCCATTTTGGTTAACTGAGTTTGTACTTAAGGTTATTAATTTTGATTCCAAAACATAAATGATACCAACAACATTACAACCACTAACACTACCGCCACTATCTAATAATATATAATAATAACACTATAGACAAGATCATCTTCACAAAAACAACATAACCACAGTCACGATATCACTAACACAACCATCTCTAGCACTACCAGCTGTACCATCAATACCAAAACCACTTCCACCAACTCCAACATCACCAGCACAACGATTACCACCTCAACTACAAGTACAAACTTTACCACCAACACCCTTACTGCAAACTGTTTCAAAGAGGTATGTAGCCCAAAAATCAAGAAGAATGATAAGATGAATAAGAAATAGTACAAACAGAATAAGTAGAATAATAATGATAATAATAAGAAGACTTTTTGACTTTTCAAAGGATAACTTTATTTAAAAACTATAAATCAGAGTCAAAGGTTTACAATAAAAGAATAGTACATTACAATAACTATACAATAATAAACATTGTTAACAAGGTAAACAATATGAAATCAATTCATTATGATAACAAATACATTAGAGATACAAATCTAAAACAACCAAATCAATGAGCAGTCATCGAAAAGAAACAGAATATAATTGTGTGACCACTTTAAAAAAAACATCAATACTATGACACAAATGATAATAATAAAACTCGTACAATATTTTGCTGTTTAACCTGTGTTTAGCAGGATTGGAAAAAAGTATGCGTACGAAACAAAGTATATATGACACACTTGCAACTGATGATTGACACATTGGTTAGGCGCACTGCCTCCCTGCTGCAACCCCTTGTCCCTTGACAAGGGACCAGTATAAATCAAAAGTCAATAGTAAGGACGGAAAAAGACGGTTGAGTAATATGGATAAAAGATTAAGGACTGGTTGTATGGCTGGGCATTTGATGAATACGTGTTTAAAAGAAGAAGAATTATCATACCTGTTATACGTAATATAATATATGTATAAGCATCATATTTCAAAAGTTCTCATATTTTAGGTCACACATGTAACTAAGAATGGCTCATTACGCGCCTTAAGAAATCGAAGTCTTTACACGATACTAATAATAAGCATGGGGTACGTTGCACCAATAATTTGACTTAAAAGGTTGAACAACTGTGAACAAATAAGAAATGCATTAGTTGTACCTCCAGTAACTCCTGTGCCCCCAGTCAGTCCGACCATGCTATGGCATTGATGACTACCATGATCATAATATGACCGCATAAACACAATCAGTCAGAATGGAATTGATATCTTCAGTAAAAGCAATCAATCCATTTCTCTGTTTTTGGTTGCTGCTACTGCTCATCTTTGAATAAATCATACTTTGATTTGAGAGTTGGGAGTGTTTCACAAAGATCATAAGCTGAACTTAACTCTAAGTTGAACCTTAAAGCTATATGAAGCCTTGGAATACAATATATTCAAAAGCAAAACAAACAAAACAAACACATGAATTTTAGACATTTCTTAAATGTTGCATCAAGACCATAACATCTCCTTGATAACCAAAAATATTAATGATCTGAATCAACATTTTATGCCCATGAAAAAAGACTTTCAAATTAAATTTTCAAAGATGTTGCTTTAGTGGCTTTCCCTACTTTCAAAATCCTACTAAGAGTTAAGTTCCACTTATAATCTTTGTGAAACCCACTGATGTTTAGGAACGTGCTGGATACACCATAGCAGTGTTTATTTCAAAGTTTATTTTAGGATAACATCATCTTCATTACACTAACATCCCAACGGAGAGAACAGTTGATAGTGGTCGTACAAATAGCATGCGATGAGGTATCATGACGCTTTACAAACCGAACAATTATTTATCTACAGCATACGTGTTACTTATTATGCCAAATCTTACGAAAAACTTCAGATTGAATTAATATTGACATATTGATAACACAAGAAGCAAGTGTATTATGTTAATGTATACGTTTGTTAGGTTAATCTGACAGATTACCAAAATAGGAAATAAAATTACATAGACTGTACAATATTTAGAAATAGGAAATTGTATTATGAACAGTTCGACAGTTTAATAAACGATACGGTTATTAAATGGATATAGCAGTAAGGACACCTTTAAAGTGATATACTTAATACAGATATACATACGCATACTTCGAAGTTTAAAACAGATAAGTAACAAAGTTATACCTGCACTTACTAACATAATAACAACTACAAGGAATTATCCTGTCTCTACCAAATGAGGCTGCCTCTCTAATGATAACATTTCCTTGGATATTTTGAGCCGTTTCTGAACCGACTGGCGACTGATGCTCAGATACAATTACTTACATTTGACATGTCTCGCATTAATTTATTACGTGTTCTGTCTGGTTGGTATATAAAGATACTTTAGCAGAAAGGAAATAGCTTTCTCGATGCCTTGTCTGATTGTCTGCGGAGTCTTACATACATTTGTCATGTATCGCAGCAATCAGACAGTTATTTGTCCAGTGTGGTTGGTGGAAGGATACCTGAAATGTATCACAGCTATCAGGCAGTTATTTGTCCAGTGTGGTTAGTGGATGGATAACTGAAATGTATCGCAGCTATCATACAGTGATTTGTCCATTGTGGTTAGTGGATGGATACCTGAAATGTATCGCAGATATCAGGCAGTTATTTCTCCAGTGTGATTGGTAGAAGGATACCTGAAATGTATTTCAGCTATCAGACAGGTATTTGTCTAGTGTGGTTAGTGGATGGATAACTGAAATGTATCGCAGCTATCAGACAGTGATTTGTCCAGAGTGGTTGATAGAAGGATACCTGTAACGTATCGCATCTATCAGGCAGTTATTTGTCCAGTGTGATTGGTAGAAGGATACCTGAAATGTATTTCAGCTATCAGACAGGTATTTGCCCAGAGTGGTTGATAGAAGGATACCTGAAATGTATCGCAGCTATCAGACAGTGATTTGTCTAATGTGGTTGGTAGAAGGATAACTGAAATGTATCGCAGCTATCAGACAGGTATTTGTCCAGTGTGATTGGTAGAAGGATACCTGAAATGTATTTCAGCTATCAGACAGTGATTTGTCCAGAGTGGTTGATAGAAGGATACCTGTAACGTATCGCAGCTATCAGGCAGTTATTTGTCCAGTGTGGTTGGTAGAAGGATACCTGTAATGAATCGCAGCTATCAGACAGGTATGTGTCCAGTGTGGTTGGTAGAAGGATACCTGAAATGTATCGCAGCTATCAGACAGGTATGTGTCCAGTGTGGTTGGTGGAAGGATAACTGAAATGTTTCGCAGCTATCAGACAGTGATTTGTCCAGTGTGGTTAGTAGATGGATAACTGAAATGTATCGCAGCTATCATACAGTGATTTGTCCATTGTGGTTAGTGGATGGATACCTGAAATGTATCGCAGATATCAGGCAGTTATTTGTCCAGTGTGATTGGTAGAAGGATACCTGAAATGTATTTCAGCTATCAGACAGGTATTTGTCTAGTGTGGTTAGTGGATGGATAACTGAAATGTATCGCAGCTATCAGACAGTGATTTGTCCAGAGTGGTTGATAGAAGGATACCTGTAACGTATCGCAGCTATCAGGCAGTTTTTTTGTCCAGTGTGATTGGTAGAAGGATACCTGAAATGTATTTCAGATATCAGACAGGTATTTGTCCAGAGTGGTTGATAGAAGGATACCTGAAATGTATCGCAGCTATCAGACAGTGATTTGTCTAGTGTGGTTGGTAGAAGGATAACTGAAATGTATCGCAGCTATCAGACAGGTATTTGTCCAGTGTGATTGGTAGAAGGATACCTGAAATGTATTTCAGCTATCAGACAGTGATTTGTCCAGAGTGGTTGATAGAAGGATACCTGTAACGTATCGCAGCTATCAGGCAGTTATTTGTCCAGTGTGGTTGGTAGAAGGATACCTGAAATGTATCGCAGCTATCAGACAGTGATTTGTCTAGTGTGGTTGGTAGAAGGATACCTAAAATGTATTTCAGCTATCAGACAGTGATTTGTCCAGAGGGGTTGATAGAAGGATACCTGTAACGTATCGCAGCTATCAGACAGTGATTTGTCCAGAGTGGTTGATAGAAGGATACCTGTAACGTATCGCAGCTATCAGACAGGTATGTGTCCAGTGTGGTTGGTAGAAGGATACCTAAAATGTATCGCAGCTATCAGATAGGTATGTGTCCAGTGTGGTTGGTAGAAGGATACCTAAAATGTATTTCAGCTATCAGACAGTGATTTGTCCAGAGGGGTTGATAGAAGGATACCTGTAACGTATCGCAGCTATCAGGCAGTTATTTGTCCAGTGTGGTTGGTAGAAGGATACCTGTAATGTATCGCAGCTATCAGACAGGTATGTGTCCAGTGTGGTTGGTAGAAGGATACCTAAAATGTATCGCAGCTATCAGATAGGTATGTGTACAGTGTGGTTGGTGGAAGGATAACTGAAATGTATCGCAGCTATCAGACAGTGATTTGTCCAGTGTGGTTGGTAGAAGGATACCTGTAATGTATCGCAGCTATCAGACAGGTATGTGTCCAGTGTGGTTGGTAGAAGGATACCTAAAATGTATCGCAGCTATCAGATAGGTATGTGTACAGTGTGGTTGGTGGAAGGATAACTGAAATGTATCGCAGCTATCAGACAGTGATTTGTCCAGTGTGGTTGGTAGAAGGATACCTGTAATGTATCGCAGCTATCAGACAGGTATGTGTCCAGTGTGGTTGGTAGAAGGATACCTAAAATGTATCGCAGCTATCAGATAGGTATGTGTACAGTGTGGTTGGTGGAAGGATAACTGAAATGTATCACAGCTATCAGACAGTGATTTGTCCAGTGTGGTTGGTAGAAGGATACTTCGGCAGAAAGTAGATGGCTTTCTCGATGCCTTGTCTGATAGTTTGTGGGGTCTGATGGGTTAACTCCAAACTGCCTTTTATTGTGATTTGGCCACATTTTTGTCTCACCCGTCGAGTCACCTGACAAAAAAGGTGCACATGGAGAATATTTTACATTTAAACAACTTAAGAAATCTTTATTTTGAAGATAAAAAAAAAAAACTTATTTTTTTTATTTTATACACAATTAATTATATTCTACTTGACGCCAAATGTCATTCATTGGCATGTGCAAAAGGTGCTGAATGGGGTTTATGTTCGCTTGGTCTACACTCAGTTGGTCTACATCTCATTTGGTCTACTACCTGATGCATTTCCCCAACTCCAAACACGATCCCTAACCCAAAACATAACCCTAGCCCTAATCCACACCCCTAACCCTTATCATAATCCGTAATTATAATCATAAGCCCAACAATTTATAATTTTCTAGTAGACCAAATGGGAGTAGACTAAATGGCTGTAGACCAATATGCAAGTTACCCTGAATGGTGGGTAAAATGTGTTGTTTTGTGATTTTATATACGTAGTGTAAATGTGTAGTTTTGTGATTTAAAATTGAGTATTGTTTAAAACTTGCACGCAAAATGGACGTTATATGGCAGTGCAATGCGCAAAAAATCTAATTATTTTCCCTTACTCATTGCACTGACTTTATACACGGTTACGAATATTCAGTGGATAGTAAATATCTTTTTAACGAAAGGGAAATTTGAAGAAAAAAGCCCCCTGTATTGTGAATTTGCACAATGTTAATACTAGATCCCTTTAACGAAGAATTTTATTTTCTATTAAATTTGATCTTATACAAAATGTAATTTAAATTTATGATAAATATATATTTTACGAAGAACATGATTTTTCTAAGAATTTCATTTCAATTTAGAAAAAATGAAATTCCATTTCACCAAGAATAATGTTAAATTTTACACATTTTTATTTCATTTCACAAGTAATATAATCATACGTTTTCAATTACAAAAAAGAGATCTCGATAGGAACTGAGAGTGTATGTAAAGCATATTTGTTTTATTGAATTAAGTAGCACTGGCTGGAATTCTTCAACTACTACTACTACTACCACTACTACAACTACTACTACAACTACTACTACTTCTACAACTACTACCACTACCACTACTACTACTGCTACTACCACTACTACTACTACTAATACTACTACTACTACTACTACTACTACTACTACTTCTACTACTACTACTACTACTACTACTACTACTACTACTACTACTACTACTGCTACTACTACCACTACCACTACCACTACCACTACCACCACTACTACTACTACTACTACTACTACTACTACTACTACTACTACTACTACTACTACTACTATTACTACTACTAGTACTACTACTACTAGTACTACTACTACTACTACTACTACTACTACTCCTTCTACTATGATATATCGTAAACGTTACCTTGGTCATGATGTCATCCAGATTGTCGCTGTGCGCACTGGTAAAGAGCTGTTCACACAGAGCCTGGATGAACCAAGAGCCGTTCACACGATCTCTGAGAGAGAAGTAACCTGAAACAAATGTCATGTTTGGAATATGATTGTTTTGTCTTTCTTTAGAATCAAAATTATAGTGCAAATACATGGAAGCATTACTAGTTTACTTTTATAATTAAAATATCAGGAATTTTTGGAAATAATTAAATCGAAAGACAATAAATATAAAATATAAGGAGTTAACTCCTTTTTGGGGGGCATAAGTATTTTTCTCATTCAAAATCAAGATTCAGTGAGTTAATTGCTTGAACATTTTCCCCAAACTGTGACCTCAAACTGTCTTAGTGTATTTTGCTGATATTATTTTCTATTGAAGTGTAAATCTGATCTATGTTTCTTGGAAGTCCTTAACGAAACGTGAGAATGAAACAAAGAACAAGTATTTCGCAAAGAGAGACAATACCTCAAACTGTGCCAGCACAGGAGGCATCAAGACATACTGAATACTATCGGATACCAGTCAGTACAAATGAACACAATGGCCTGTCATTCTTTCCCGTACTGTCAGGAAATGGAACACCCTACCACCTAAGGTAATTTTTGCGTCATCAGTCGACGTCTTTCGACAAAGAGCGATGGAGAGAACGTCAGTGTATTTGGGCACTGCTTGTGTTTTTTTTCTTCTTCTTTTTGCTCGCACCAAAGATTATATTTGTGCATGACTTCACTAGTCCAGCACAATCTTCAGCGCACAGCACATAATACGCCTGTAGTAATCGTCAGGAAGGACACAGGACTACCACGAAAAAGAACAAGGCGAACTACCCAAACTGCTGTACACATATGTGATTCTTTCCCGCTATTTCACCTCACAAGCAAAACAAGAAAGACATGTCCTCGTCTATTTGATGCCCCAAAATTATATGTTTTTGATGGCTTGGTTCGAAAAAACAAAACTTGGGCCAAATATGAGACAATTTCGCCCAAATATGATACGGTTTTGCCCGAAAATAAAATGTCTTTGGCCGAACATGATATTGTTCTGCCCGATTATGACATTATTTCGCTTGAATATCACCTGGTTTTGCCAGAATATGACATAATTTGCAGGAATTTTAGGTGCTTTCTGCCCGAACGGACATTTTCGTAACTCCTTGGTGGTCTGCAGCCCCCGCCTATGTATTATTGGTCATCAATCCCTAGCATATACCTTCAGACGTAGCGTGGGCTATATATAAATCTGCATTGTCTGGAACTGGGCCGTCAAGTTCTGGATAGATTCCGTCGTCAGGTATGTCTATATGATGTTTCTTTTCCAGACAGAGTTTGCTGTCGTTAACTGCTGTTGATGGAGCGTCACCAACAATGCCTTTGGATGAACTCGGCTCACACAAAACCTCATCAACTGGAGCTGTGATGTTTGCTAAAGGATTAATTGTTTGTGAAAAATAGTTGTAGAAGGTTAATGATTTAACTATATACGGTAAGGACCATAACAAAGGAAGGTTTAATTTTACGAAAAGTATGATATACATATTATGTAACATCTACACACATCATCATAATGAGTGTGAAACTGGTGAAGGACTACCACAGCCCAAAGATTGACAACACTACCATCACCATGACATCACTGACATAACCATGGTAACAATGTAATCATCACCATGGCAACAATGTTATCATCCTGACTACAATAGCATAACCATAGAAACATTGACACAACCATGGCATAACAGCCATAACTATTACATCACCATTATAATAATGGCAATAATGTCATTACCATGACAACTCTACAATCATCATTGTACAAATATCATAATCACGTCAATAATACACTCGCAATGAAAACATTGCCATTAAAATAACACCACTGTCATAACCATGGCAACACTGAAATCACCATGGCATCGGTGCAAAAACCTTTGAAATAACTGACGAATTCATGCCACGATTGTCATTAACATTAGAATACTGTCCCTAAAAAAAAGAAAAACAAGTTTGAAGTCCTTTTATCCCTTATGTCAAAGAAATTACTTCCTCGGCAGGCCTGGAAGAAAATGATCTTGGGTTTGCCGACGAGGGCCCCGCAGTTCTTTCCCGAGAAGATCTTCTTGATGGACTCTACGCTGACGACCTCGCCGTCAGTCCCAAGAATGCCCTCGAGGACGCCATGGCTCATGAAGACCAGGACGATCGAGGGGTGTTCCTTCTTCACCAGCTTGGTCAGTGATTTCAACTCCTGTATAATTTCCTATTCAGGAGTATGGGAGTAAGTATGAAGGGTGATGTCATACTATAAACTTGGAAATGGGAAAGACGACATGATACATATGATGGGAGAAGTATGTAGGGAAATAGGATCAATTTTAAATGGATGTGTGATAAATATGAAGTTGTATGAAGAAAGATATGATATGTACGGATGGAGATACGGTACGAGTATACTGACGATGTCCTACAAAAAAGGCGTAATTATGAAGACGTTTGAGGGGGGTCTCGGGGAAGCAATCGAATAGTTTCTCCCACGGAAACGACTTATACGAATGTTTGTATTGAAACAGAAAACGTTTTACTTGTCACTAATCCACGGACTAAGATTGAAATTACCAATTGTGTATGAAAATATTACACCAAAACTATATAATTTGAAGTTAAATTTAACCCTATCATAATAATTCGGTCATCAGTTTCTAAATAGTACGTACCTTTCCGCGCAGGTTGCTTTTTTTGATGGGCGCATACCCGATTTGCTGGAAGATATTTTCGATATTTTCAATATCAATCAGGGATCCCTTTCTGATGGTTCCATTCTCGAAGTTGTTGTTGTTGAGAATAAAGACGAAACCCTTGTCAGCGACATCCATTTTGTAATTCTGCGCGTAAAGAAAATAAGGGAACCCAATTACATCCATGAAAAGCAACAGCATGAATTTATAGACATTTTTATAAGGAGTGTCCACAATCTTATGGATATTTACAAATCGCGGAACTGAAGTAACAGCAAACGTTCTGCGTCAGTGTCCATGATGAACACACATTAGGTCGACCATGAACCGAGATACCGTTGAGCCAAACTATTTGGACTATTCTTTTAGTTTATTAAAGGGATGAAGTAACATTGTCAACATCCATAAGACGTACTTAGCAGTTTAGTGGTTCTCTTCTATCTCGTTGTATTCGCATTAGTAATATAAGGATGGAAACTATTTTGGTTTTCCGTATTTCCCTTTTGTTACAAAATTATTAATAATTAAAGTCAGAGGATTTGACAATCTTCACTTCAGAATTAATAAATGGGTACCATAGCCAGGTGTTAATTAGCCTTAGCGCCATCATCAGTGGCAGGGAAAGTAGGCAATACTCACTGGGTGGGTTTGAAATATACCTGATGACCATGCTGGGTAATAATAATTAAAAAAGTATAAAAGCGCAGTAGAGTAAATATTGATAGTAGCTGCGCTATTTAGTGTCGCAAGACATCTTCCTTCTAAGGCTTTGCTTGCCTTGTACAAAAGTATAGTTTTACCTATATTAGAATGTGGTCAACCCGTTTGGTATTTGTATTTAAAGAAGCATATTGATGCAATTGAAAAGGTGCAGCGCCGTGCAATGAGGCAAATCCTCAAACAAAGAAGGATGGACATGTCATATGACGATCGCCTCAAAACACTCCGCTGCCATACACTTGAAGTGAGAAGGATTTTTCTTCTCATTTGCTACTTTCTAAAGGCACTGTTTTTTTATAATAAGATGTGACGTAGTTAAGTTAAACATACAAGTAAATGTACGGCATACCGAAACAGTGAAGTTCCGTCACCTTCGTGCTCGAACACAAAGCATGCATTGTTCAGCTCTAAACCAGTTTCCGCGTATTTGGGAAAACCTACCCGAATCGCTGAAGACTGGGGTGGTGGAACTTTCACTATCTGCTTGGATTTTTCAATTACGCCGCCATTTATTTGTTAATAATTAGTTAAGCGTCACCCGAGTGGCTCCGCCTCTCGCATTTATAATACACAGAGACGGAGCCATTCGGGTCGCGTGTATACGATTGTATTTGTATTGCATTTGCATTTTTTTCTTCTTTCAGTACTGATTTTGTATATCTTTTATTAATGACTGTTTTTGTAACTATTATGATTCCTCATTGTACTGTTATATTTAAGTAGGTCACATGAACTGGGAAAGATGACCTTCGGGTTAGAGTTATTCAGTTAATCTTTTTCTTTCCCTGGCATTCATGTGACCGTTTCTTTATACCTTGTATGATGATTGTTTTTGTATGTTTCATTTGCCGAATAAATAATAATAATAATAATAATAATTTAAATATTCATATTATTATTATTATTAATTGGAAATGTGTATCAAGCCAATACGATGAGTTAGTAAATATCCCTATGCTTGTTCGTTCATTACTCGTTCATAATTATTATATTTATAAAACGGCTCCGGTAAATTCAGTAACGTGATTGTCTAATTTCGATGACGTGGGTATTGTTTCCTTTGCACCAACTGCCAGCCGTGCATAAGATGTGCAATACCCGTGCGGATAGTGGGTGTGCAACACGTGACGTCACAATGCTGGTTTACATGCAGTTGTTTGTACTTAACAAAGACAAAACTCGCGAAAGTGATCGGGAAATGGACGGAAAATGCCTCGTTTTGTGAACTATACAATACAAGTTGTGAATAAATATCATAATGGTATGTGGTTTGATATTGTTAGGTTTAGAAATGGAAATGCATACAGCCCTTTAATAATTCTCACTGTTACATACGATTCGCTTCGGACTAAATTTGGTCTGCTGAGCTGCATATTCAAATTCTTTTTCTTTGTATCTTTGGGACAAAACTATTTAAATTATGATGATGCAGTTTTGGCAATACCTTTTCTTTTTTCTTTTACTGAAGAGAAATGCACAAACACTAACCCAAATCTAATGCAATTTAATGGAGAAAAAAACTATTTTATTATTATGCGTCGAATATCTACCTCATTGGGATCCAGTTGACGAGCGAGTGGTTCTGCTTGCTTGACTTGAAAACTGCGATAGTAACCGTCTTCATCTGGCTCGATGTCTCCGGACCAAACTGGATAATGGAAGAACACCTTCTTTAAAAGGACTCATTTCTAGTTTACTAAAACCACTATACTCTTTGTTAATTTATATTTACTGTCGAAGATGGTGGAAGGACATCTGGCAATAAAGACAAGCTTTTTTACCAATAGACAGCACTAGATATATGTTAAAATCCAGTTTCTCATTTGACAAGCTTAGCAAAGAATGGAACATTGCCACATGATCAGTGTATCGGATGATAAACTGGACGCTCAATTAAATGATAAGGGACAGACCATGAGATTCCCGGTAAAAGCGAGAAGTATATTTAGATACTATGACACCGATGTATAATAAACCATACCCATTAGTTCGCAAATACATGTTTTTAAACAGATGGCAGTGTTTTGAAATTGAAGTCGCCACATGAGCAGGGCATGGTATTTCATTCTGTCGGCTTTAAAACACGGCGTGGTGCAATACATTCTTTCCAATATTAAGACATTTTTTACACATACCTTCATTCTCGTATTCAGTTGACTCGTTAATAAGAGGATCGTACTAAAAGAAAGAAACAAAATATACATTTATACAGTTTTTCAATCCGATTTCGAAGGAGCCATGTATAAAGAAACATCGTTGGAAGAAATTATATTATTTTCTCCTTTTCAATCATTAATTATATTTTTGGCAAAATTATTCATATTTACAGAAGCCGATGCTGTATGTATTGGTCATCTTTACATTTGTGTATAATGTCTGCCCACTTCCCAATGTGTGAATAGCTATGTATCTGACACACTTTGCCTTTGGTGAGCCATAATATTGAATGTGTAATGAAGAGCTTAATTCTACAAAGGCGGTAAATCCACTTTTGCAACTTTCAAGAAAGACTTTGTACACATGCATATAGGAATATGAAATAGGAACGTTCCATATTTTGATCATGATTGTGGTATTTGTCTTCAAATTTAGATTTCGTGATAGCTTATCAATGTACTGATGTCGTTTAATATCTATTAAAAAAAAAATGAAAGGTGGATTCAGTGCCATACGTACCACAAAGCTGCTTCGGCTTCGATGTATCTTCCGTACAATGGAAATGGCGGGGAGTAGCAGGATGAAGAGTGACATGAAACCAAGATAAGCCAGATTCACGTTGCCATCTGTGATATCATTGGAAATAATTTGAAAGCAAAAACATTATCAATATTCTTCGGATCACGATATCAGCTTTATACTTAATGAGTGACATTATTTAAAAACAAGATCATCCCTGTTACTTACACATTGATTAGTAGCAATAGTTATATTATCAGTATGACTACTATTGCCTTCAACATACGTAGAAGTAGTATAAGTACGGCATCAGTTAACATTGTAGTAATATTTGCATAATATTGCTAGCAATATTCAACAAGGAGTTAAAGCCCAAGATCAGTAGCCGAATACATCTTAATGTATCAGTATTGTTGAATATGTATTGAAATAGTGCTTGTGTGTTGAAATCCGAACCTAAGCATCGTTAAATACAGAAATATTGGAAGAAATCAATATTTCTTAATGCATGTAGCGTATGAGCGATATATCTGTTTCATTGACATAGATATATAGTTTTCAATATATCAACTAGTAGGCGGTTTCTTGGCCAAATTGGGATAATCCTATATTAGTATAATTATATTCTTTCACATTATTGGTAATAAGAGCTTCCATTCATTTTGTTGACAGGGGGGTGTTTCCAAAACTGGTCTTTACCTTTAATCGGATGATGCGAACTGATCTCTTACGTATCACCCAATGATTCTGTCAAGGTTTTCATAATTTGTTATTCATAGTACAATTGATTATTTGTTTAATATCTAACTTCAGTACCCAAATTAAACATCCACCTTGACCTGATGTGAAAGTAGTTCCGATGTGGATGTGGTGTGGCAAGATTGGTAGAGCGTGCGCTTTCCGATCATGAGATCCCGAGTTCGAACCCTGCCCACTGCCTTTGTCCTTCGGCAAGACAATTTATCCACAATTGCTGCTCTCTACCCAGGAGTATAAATGGGGACCCGGTAGGAGGTGAAAGCCTTATGTGAAAGATCTTCTTGAGCCATGAGCGCTTGGAAGGAATGCTCCCCAGGGAGTGGAGATCGTGCACACAATGTGTGCTGGTTTGCATTAAATCCTATGACCGGGGGTAATATTATCATTGTAAAGCGCTTAGAGATGATTATCAATCATATTAGGCGCTATATAAATCGAAACAGTATTATTATTATTATGTTTTCTGATTACCTGAGGATTCATCCTGACCAGCTTGACCAGTGCGATCTCCTGGTGTCAACGTCATTCCAAGGGGTCGAGAATGGCTGTTAAGAAAACAATCAATGCATCCAATCAATTTGATTATACTTAACTTAATCAATATGTTTTCTTCAACGTTGCCTATGTATATAATCTTTAACATCAACATTATTTCACTTTAACCTGTAAAACATCAGACCAATATCAAACACAATATCCACCCAGTAGTCTATGTATTTATCGCTGTAGACATGCACGAACAAAAACATACCTCATTGCGTTGACACGCCGGAAGTGAGTCCCGAAAATGTGTCATCAGCGAGACAGGTTAGAGTTGGACCTTCCGGTGAGGGTAAATCCGGGGTCACATGTGAAGGCACATGTGGTGTCAACACGCATGGTTGAAGTTGGCAATGCAGTCAGAACGAAGATGAGACGGGAAAATTGGTAGCTGACAACTGGAGTCTAAACATTAATACACACAATAACACACTGTTGAAAACTGTTTATTTCTTATTTGTTTGAAAGATGAACAAGTTGGCTTTCAAAAAACCTGATACATTGAATATAGTTTTTGGAAGAGTTACTTACAAATGACTCAGTCACATTTGCCACGGCGGCCGTACGGTCTAATATGTCTACGGCGAATTTTAAGTATAGGGCCGCTGTAGCATTTTCTACAGTTACATGCTTTAGCAATCACAGTTGCCACGGCCGCCGCACGGTGTATTTTTAATTTGTAGATACAGAAAATCTGCGGCTGCCGTACGGCCTTTGAAGTGATGACGCACGGTCTCCTTGGGGCGTCCCTGCGGTGGCCGTAGGTTTTGACAAATACATAGGCAGACGCAAGGCGACCACAGGGGACCGTACGGCAACCGTGCGGCCAGACTGACGCTACCGCTACTGGTAGCCACATGTGGCGTGGATAATCACAGGATGCCTTATAGCAAATGTGACTGCAGCATTAGAGTATTACCAGAAGGAACTTGCGAGGTAACGAGAGACACAAAATGGCCGAGGGGGGGGGGGGGGGGGGGGGGGGGGGGGGGGAGGGGGGGGGGAGAGGGGGGGGGGGGGGGGGGGGGGGCTAGTGAAACAAATACCTTGGCAACGAGGGATGTAACCGGAAAACACGCTGTTGGTTTGACAGGTCATAGTTGACCTTCCGGTGATTCTATATCCGGGGTCACACGTAAATGTACACGTCGTGTTCACGTCCACGAGAGCCCCGCTCTCACAGTGTGAACGGATGTGATCCGGGTATGCTGGGACCTGACATCTCACCGCTGTTTAGAGATGGGATTATGTATATATTATATTAGAGAGAGACAAAGATAAAGAGGAAAGGAAGTCAATTAAAAAAAAAACACTTAACATGACTAATATGCGCATTGAAATGTATGTGTTGATTAACTTAATCATATTGAATAAAAAGACAGTAAATTCAAAAATAAAACCAACTCCTGAATACTCACCTGAAACGCTAGTTGTTCCCTCATACCTAGTTGTATTCGCATTAACAGTATACTCATGGGACAGGTCTATGTTTTTAACATTTCTCTTTCGTTAACAAATATTTACGATTGAATTGTTCGGATCCTCTAGATTGTCATAACCGTGAACATAGTCAGTGCAATGAGGTAATGACTATCACTCCGCATGTTTGCTCATTACTTGACCAATAACATTCCTTTAACGTGAAATTGTCACACGCTACTCAGTGTACATATCACACCACACTAACGTACATTGTACCAACCATTTATCACTTTTTGTGCATGTCAACAAAGATACATGATCGCTGTAACTAATTCACACTATGTGTTCATTTATATAACCCACTTTTTTGCAAATCAAATTATGATATTAATTATTCAAAATTGTACTAGTTGGAAGATCGCATTACAAACTGCATTATCAAACTTGTTGTATCTTTTAAAGCCTATATTCAATATTTCTTTATTAGTTGTGATTTAAATCAATATTTTATAATGAGACATTGGTAGGTATTAAAAGTTACTGTTTTTTTTAATGTAACACAAACTGTTGCCTTACCTTTGCATGTCGGAAAGGGCTTTGAGAAGGTGCCGTCATCTTGACATGAGACTGTTGATTCACCGACCAGTAAGTTCCTGGGAGAATCACCGCAGTCAAACGAACACTTCGAATCGCACGAGATGTTGAATCCGGCGGGACATGCCTCCTCATTGGTAACACGCAACGGGAAAGAAAACAGCGGTACCGGACAAGACTTCCCTTGAAGAAATACAAACATTATTTCGTGATTAGATCGAACATAAACGAATCTGGCTAGATGGAAATTAATTCATACAATCTGGGCCTCGTTGCAGAAAGAGATACAAACGATCGTTAGTTACGATAAACACTGTATGAAATATTACATATCATATGCACATTCTGACTTAAAATTAAGTGTTGCTTACAATCGATTGTATCTCTATCTAAGTCTGACACTGACCTTAGTGATCTGCGCGGACCGTGACCTTCGTACTGACAGACCGGAATGCTCCTACCTAAATATATATTTTAATTAATGGAACTGTACAAACGTTATGGCCTGTATTCTGAAGTTGCGTCTAAGTCGTGAATACATTTAAATGATTGTTTAGTTAGACAGGTGTTAAACGCAATGTCGCATCTAAGTCCTCACTAAATAATTGTCGTAATCCGAAGTCATGCTTAAGTCCTGACTCACTGAACTCTTGTTTAAGTCCTGTCTTAATTGTGTATACATTTAAACTGGACTTTTCCCTATGCGTCAATAATGCCGCGTCATGCGCTCAGCAGACGATAAGCAAAATGCGCACGTACTCCCTGTGAAATTAACAGTATTGCATTTATTGTGTATACCGCTGATCGTGATAGTATAAATGCAACAGGTTGTTCGGGTCGTAAAATCCAAAGACTAAACCCAACAAACGTCTCTTACGGGCTGGATAGTTTAGTAAGGATCATGGAATATACAAGATGTCACCATAAAGCAAGGAAGGTTAGCATTTTCGAAAGATATTGTAGGGCACCGTGTACAAATTTCCTGGATTTCTAATTTCTCATCCAGAGGGGCATGCACGAGGGTGCACGACATGACCATTCTTTGCCGTAAGCACAAGACAGTACTATACACGTACATACTCAGCAGTTATTTGTGTATTTTCTTCTTTCGAGCCTTAATTTTACATTTTGTTTTTATTAATTCCTTGGAATTCTGCTGTTTTATTTCGAAATGCCGCTTTTCTTATACAAATCCTGGTATTCTAACTTAAGATATTTCGCTTTTCTGACCTAAAAATCCAGGTATATTATACTAACCTTGTATAATCCCGAGTGACTTCAGATACTCGACCATGGCATCGAATGCCCGCTGCTTGCCATCTTCCCGGTCCTCTTCGGCATTGGCGAGTACCTTATGACCGGTTTCTACGTCTCTTACTATGATGTCCTCCACGGTAGGGTCAATGAAGACTTTAAAAATACGTGTGCGTGCGGTGTATTCCATGTCACGGCAGGATACTCGCACCTGTTAATTTTTACAAATGATATGGTTGATGCGATTATAAGAAGATATCAAATTATGAAACATAAGGATTTGGAAGGTTAGTCTCATTCAGACCAGAAACAGAAGAGTTATGTTATTGAAATATCTAAAACCATTTTTTGGTCTTCTTCTTGTTTTCACGAATTCATAGATAAATAGTGATGGGTCAAATGGTTTGGCATGTTTAAGCCCACACGATTGCTTCTTCATTAACAAGTTTAGTTAAAGTCCTTCCCGTCCCAATTTTGGCACATAAGGCGGCGCCTATCTCCGATTCATAAGCCCTAGTCCACACGTCTACTAAATGTAGCGATAGCTACAGAAGGGGGCCAGTCCTCTGGTAGCTCGTGTTATTAACTTTCCCTTCTCCATTCTATAAATGCCGAGCGCCTGGCTAGAAGGCAGAAGGTACCATTTTAAAACTCTTTGGTATGACCCGGTCTGGGTTCGAACCCGGGACCTACCGTGCATGATAGAATCGTGCACACAATTTGGCGGGCCTTTCTAGTGGACAAGGCGGTACGGCATAAATATCATTTCATTTAATTCTTATTCCTCGCCATTTCCCGAGTGAATGATAAGTTTGAGCATGGGCGACGATCACGAGGGGAAGACGGGGGATATATCCCCCCCCCCAATATTTCAGGTGGGGGGGGGGGGGGGGGATGGCCTATATTATCATCCCCCCAATATTTGGGGTTCAAAATATATATAGTAACATTCAAATAAAGGAGCATTGGCACCTCTTATTGATAATGTGAAAGTTGTTACTATAGACTTCTTTAAACCCCTTTTTTAAATAGTGCTAAACAGCCCAAATCCAAACAGCTAAATTCAAAAGCTGTTTAGGCCCCGTATCCCCCCCCCCCCCCCTCAGTCATAAAAACCCGGGCACGCTGCTGGGTTGTCGCTTCGCTCCCTCGCCAAAGATGGTCCAAATGACGTATCATCCTCCCAATGGCGAGAAGAAATCGACGCCCTTGAGTTGGAGATCATTTTTTTGTATATGCCATGATTTAAATGTGCATGCGTGGCTGGAATACACTTTAAACAGACAGTGTTAGCGCAAAATTAATTATTGAGTATATATTCGTTATGGTAATGAGACATTGGGTAATTTCAAGTATGGTGTTGAGGTTAGTGTTAGTGTTGAGGAGGAAAAAATGCCTCTTATTTGAGCCATAACACTGGCATTCAGATTAAGAGGAGGTCACGAACTTTCCAAAAACGATCATACCAAATCGCTACCAAACCCTAATATCGATCAGGATCGATAGTGTTAGTCAACACCAGAAACATATCACCAGAACCCCTTTCAAATGGTGACGAAAACTTTCACATTCTTACGAATTATAGAACAAATCGTAATAAAGACATACCACATGCATGCATTGAATACCATAATTAGAAGAAAATATTCAAACCATTCACTTGATCGATACGATCGATGTTAGTGGATATTCCCTATTTTTTGTGGAATTCGTAACTAAACTCGGAAGATATGTGTGTGACTCTCATTATGAAATTGAATGCCCGCCGCGCGCAGAGACACATCGCTAGCGCTAGCGGTTTGCATAGCCGACGATGAAGGCATAACTCACAGTGGCAGCACGCAAAGACACTACAAGGGGAAGACTGGACACTGCGCCGGTTTTGTACAGCGATCAATGAAACGCTGAATTTCGTACATGGGGAAGGGCGCCCCTAGCGTTGGGTAGGTTAACTTCTTGTTGTTTTCGCGCGTAGCCATTGAAAACACAATAGGGAACTGGTAGTGAAGTATCAAATTCCTTCTTATTTTTGCTTTTTTTTATCTCAAAATGTACGTACACCAAATATTAAAATGAGTTTGTTTCTAAGTTTGTCTGTTTACAGGTGAAAATTTCCAAGAAATATTTAATAGTAGACATGCAGAATCAACATTCACGTACAAGTTTCTTTGCTTGCTGTTAAAAAAGAACTCGTGCACATCATCAGGATTGTTGCTGTTACCTGTGTCATGGTTTGAAATCAAAATAGTAACATTTATTTGAATACCTCTTTTCTCTTTATATGAAGAATTGTTGTCAACAAGAGTGTCACATCCGAATCACAAGCATTTTGTTAACTGTCATATCGGAAATGCGATGCCTCAAAAAATCCAAGTCAAGTTAAAGTCATGCAGGAAATCTGGTTCCTCTTTTCACTTTCTTCTCCAAATTCGCAGATTAAAACATAATATTCACTTCTCATTTTCTATGCAAAAAAAACTACAGAAAAAAAAAAAGTACAAAATTCAGCGTTACACAAAATCCCCGAAGTGTCCAGTCTTCCCCTTGTAGTGTCTTTGCAGCACGGTACAAGTTCCGAGTAAAATAGTACGTGACATGTTATATAGGTTGATTAAATCTGTCGCGTGATCATTAGGGATTCTGTGGCGGAGTGGGTAAGGCCGGTCGCGCGTGTATCACGTAATAAATTAATTGTTAGAAGTGGGTTCGAGTCCCCGATGAGGTAACTTTTAAAATTTTTTTTTTTTTAGCCATTATTAAAAACAAATCTCGTAGAGTTTGAACTCAATTATAAGTTAGTATAAAATGTCAAAGATGTACAAACAATTGCCAGTGTATACATTACGTACAGGGTCCTCTAGAGGAGAGTGGGGGCGGGGGGGGGGGGGGGGGGGGGACACAAATAATCATCATGAATCACGATGTTTCAAATATAAACTGATGACAACAAGATTCTTATCTTTCTCATTCTCAACATCGAACTGAAAAGGTGTAAACTAAGTATTTTGAAAGTAGGCTTTTTTAAAACATGAGAGCTAAAACGTATGAATCACAGGAATTAACCACCTCTGTATGATATTGTACATGTGGCTCGACAATGCTGGCGGTCATTATTCCCCCGCCCCGCCCCCCTCCGAGATTTGTTTTATTGCTCCAAACCGTAAAGCTCGGACCTACCGTTACTAAATCATGTTACGAAATCCCGAAAATCGCTCAATTTCGTGATGTGTGTACAAAACAACTGGAAATATAAGTTTTCGTTCAAAATAGATACATCGTTGGTTTGGTCTGGTTTATATTAAGTGTTTGTTTTGGTGTTCAAATAGTTAAATTATAGTTAGAAATGAAACAAACAACAAAAACAATACAAATACAGAAGTATAAAAACAAAGAAATAATTATGTACATAAAATAATTCATTATAAAAATAATAAAACACATAAGGAAGAAACTAGCTATTCCAATTTGTTTTGATGAATTATTATTCTATTCCAAATGGTCTAAATAATTTATGTAGTGAAAAATGTGAATATCAGATTTATGGGTAAAAATATGAATTGTATGACCTTATTTGCGTAAATTACAATAGATATTCAAATTAATACATTCATAAAAAGATTTTCATTGTGTTTCATAAAATTTCACAAATTATCTAGGTTGATACCCTCTTTACATGCTTAGACAAACGAGAACACCACCATTTCAGTTCAGAATTGTGATTTTAATGCCCACCTTAACAGTAACACTAACACCAACTCGATCTGAACTTGAAATGACTTTCATTTCGATCCCTATGGAAGTTGTTATCTCTATGGAGTTTTGCGTATACATGCTCAACACTAACACTACTGGGCAGATTAGCAGACGACGCTAAACACCAGCAACCACGTGGCACTGCCGGAAGTACGAGGTCAAACCTCTAACACCAACTCATTTCAAATACGGTGTTAAGGCTGCAGTTAGTGTTTAATAAACACTAAGACTAGCTCAACACCATCTAGGATAGTATATTGCCATATCAATAAACACCGCCTGTCGGAAACGGAAGTTTGTACAACGGTGAAATCAGAGGTCATCATGTTAACACCATCCTAACACTAAGTCATTTCAAGTATGGTGTTTAAGCCCGATTTAGTGTTTAATAAACATTAAAACCAGCTTTAAACACCATACTTGAAATCACCCATTGTCAACTCGTTCCCTCCCGTGACTGACGTCATGGAAACATTGGCGTTTTTTTTTCTCCACAGAGCGCTTGTTTTCGATCCTTGTTATGGGGTTTTATATTAATGTTGCATTAGGATCCATATACACATGGGACTTATAACCTAGATAATTTTCACTTGTTAGCCTTTAGCTGTAGCTGTAGCGATGGAGTATCTTTATATCTAGTACTTTTCAATGAATGTGTGCGTGGAGATTTTACACTATATAGGATATTTTTTTTGTATTTCGCTTGCCTTTGCATTTAATATGTATTTCGCAACGTGTGCAAGTATTTGGTGCGAAACATTGCTTACATTTTCATGTTCACATATTAGTGAATTATTTGGGGTGATTTTACATTCAATGAAACAAGGCGAGAGATCCATATTGAGCATGGGCCAAACCGTAATATTCTTTAACTAATATTTAACTGTTAACCCCAGTAATTTATGGTATGAAATAAGGTTAATAAGACGAAGGTCCTATCTCACCGGCCTGGAGACTAGTTGGCGACCTGTTGGCGAATCGAGTCTCCGCGACGTCTTTGCGACGTCTCCTGGAGACTAGCTGGGTCTCCGGGGAGTCGCGGGGAACATGGGCGTAGATACTTACGCAATACCGTCCTATTCATCAGGGGGATGAATGCATATATGTTCCCCCTAGTTGAATAGGTATCAATGACAGATCTACGCCCATGGTGCCGGGGAAATCCAAAGATGGTATCTCACCTGCCTGGAGACTAGTTGGCGATCTGTTGGCGACACAAGACTCCGCTGGTTGCGGGGACGTTTCCGCGACGTCGCCGCGACGTCTCCTAAAGTCTGGGGAGTCACGGGGAAATTAAACATGTTTTTTTGTTGTTGTCTTTTTCCAGTCGGAAACGTCGCGGAGACGTCGCGGAGACGTCTCCCGAGTCGCCGCGACTGATCAGTCGCGGCAGTCGCGTCTCCAGCAGGTCTCGGAGACGTCTCCGCGACGTCTCCTAGAGACTAGCCGGGTCTCCGGGGAGTCGCGGGGAAATCAAATATTTTCGATTTTTGTTTGAGACTTTTTCCATTCTTCAGCAGGTCTCGGCGACGTCTCCGAGACCTACTCGAGAACAATGCGCCTGAGAGGAGATGTGGCGGCGACGTCTCCGCGACATTGCTTGACGTTGCTTGACCCACTTTAGATACCACGTGACTGAGGTCTTTATCATCTAGTTGTAGATCTAGATATTATATAGACAGGAAAAAGTCGCGACGTCATCTCCGCAACCTTGTCATCTCCGCCAACAGGTCGCCAACTAGTCTCCAGGCAAGTGAGATAGGACCTTAAGCGAACATCTGAGCAAGTACTGTAGAGCAGCAGAAAGTAATGACAGGTTTTTGTTCCGAATGCGTATTATATAATTAAAAGAGAATTTGAGTTTGAAACCATTTTATAACATATACACACGCGCGCGCGGGCACACACATGTACACACACACACACACACACACACACACGCACACACACACACACACACACACACACACACACACACACACACACACACACACAAACACACACACGCACACACACACACACACACACACACACACACACACATTGGTAATATATAGCTGGTACTTTGTACTCACCTTGACATCAACCTGTTCACTGAAAGCTAAAAATGGAATGTGGCGATACTTGTCCCAATGTCCCTGCGCATCTTTGAACCAGAAAGATAAATGCGTACAGTTACCATTATGATCACAATTTCAATTGAAAAGGTAATGTTAAAGGGATAGTTGAGTTCTGGTAAGGAGAGTACAGTTTTAGTGAAACTGAATTTTAGTAACCAAAACCTGCATCATTACATTACAAACTAATAGTTATAACTAGAAAGGAACACAAAATTACAAATGACGTAGTAAAGATCATGTTATCATTAAAAAAGAGCCGTTAAAACGTAAGAGGGCGCTCTCTAAACACTCATCGGTTTCAACCATTTTGAATAAAATATTGTGCATGTGATGCTTTGTTGAAATAGTGATTAGATAGAGAAATAACCAACAACTATTTAAATACCTATTTTGTAACTTTTTTGAAAAGAGGAAGCATTTTTTTGAATTTTTAACGGCTGGTTCAAAATTCTCTAATAAACCCGGGGCCCGGGTTTATTACAAATTGTTATATTTATGGATATTTCAGCCGTTTCTGAACCGATTTTGATCAAACAAAGATGATTTTATTGTTTAAATATTATGCTCTTTCAAATTTTACACTCAGTTTTTCATTACCTCACAAACCAATTAAGTAGTCTAGCGCCCTCTCTACCAAAACTCAACTTTCCCTTTAACCTCTTTTCTCCATTATGATATAATAGACGAATTTATATCTAAATGATTTATATTACCACTACTACTACTACTACTTATAATACTACTCCTATTTCTACTACCTGTAAACATATTAAAATGAAACCACCTCCAAAAAGTGTTTCATAATAATTAGTGTTTCATTCGACCAAAACGTCCGGAAATAGAGGTTCCCAGAACATTTCAACATTTGTGAAAAAATCACTATCATCTCAAGGGTTTGCAGGAAATGTCTTGTACACGAACTGATTAGAAAACTTGCATACAAACATGTTTGAAGACACGTATTCTTACAGTTGCTGGTGAAATATTTTACTTCAAATAATCAACGTTCTATATCATATATCAAAGGGTGTCTAAGGGGGATGTTTCCTTTGAACTATGAGATTCAGCGTGGAGAAAGGCTTATTCCGCTTTAGCTCATAGACTAGTTCAGCAATTAAACAAATCTTACTCATAATTATAACGATGGCCCTCGATCACATACTAATAGTGTATTTGTATTGAAAAGTATTTTTTATTTTTAAATTTGTTTATGGGGAGTGTACTTGTATTTCGAGCTTTGCTTCTTTACCATTTTATCCATATCCACATTTAATGTATGTTATTTTAATCAATTTGTTGGATTACATTGGGTTACCTTTTGATATTGTTGTACTTAGATTTTGAACAGCAATCGATTTAAATTTACTTGTCAAACTCTTCATGCTTTGTGATTTCGATATGAACTACATTAATCCAATTTTACTAATATGTGTAAATAAATATATTATCTATTTACTATTTCTATATTGTTATTAACAAACATGACGAAAGTAATCATAATATCTCACGGGCAGTGCAACAAATAATCAAATTAGGTGTTTCTTTAACATATAAACCGAACATTAAGAAAATGCATACCTATTATATAACCCAGTTATAGTACCTGGACTTGGCGACACAGTCACTTTCATAAACAACGGAATATATCTTACTATCAACGGAATATATCTTACCATCATCATAACCAAGATCATGAAGTAGTTTTCTGGCGGTTGGTGATCGTCGCGGATAGAATAGATTAGATAAGGAAGAACTGTTTTCCCTGGCATGCTGGATGACCTCGCAAGTAACCAGGAGGGGCAGAGCTTTCGAATAGCATTAGTCGAGAAGGAATTGTTGTTGTAAAAAGAGGTAAAGAGTCATTTTGACTATGGAATGACATGATATACGATATCAATTCGAATTAATTACAAAATAGTATAGATACAAGTAATTACCACCACACATGGAACCAACATGGCCTAACGGTTCCGTATGCGCCAATTTTATTCACGCGTACGTTTGGAGACAATTAATAGTCTTCGTCTGCAGACCCCTGAATTATATGAATTGTCTTGAAATCAATTCTTCTGAAATTGTTGGTGGAATGGACTACTGCAAATGTTACCTTTCATTAATACAATATTTTGTTTGGGTGGTGGTTCCCAATAAATAATAAGAGTCAATAACCGATACTAATGGTTTTAAATAAAGAGATTATGTTTACATATCCATTCCACTGAAAAGTACAGACACATATTTTAAAAGAAATAACATAAACGATTCCTTTGATTTAATTGTCCCTTTAGTTTAACTTACCTACATGTATTATCAGTCTATACGTGAACGCCGATACCAGACCCATTGTATTCAGTTGAATTTCGTACTATGTTGTTTTTAGTTCTGAGCTAGAAGTAGTTCGTTGAACTAAAACAGATGAATAATAGTAAGATGTTAACCATACCAAAGTTTCATCATAATGAAATACATGGTTTCCAATTCGTGTATTTAATCATAAATGAATAAACACACACATTTTCTCATCATTATGGTATTAAAGGGATTTAGTAACTTTGTTGACATGTGCAAAAAGTGATGAATGGTTGATGCAATGTATAGTGTTGTTATCTCATATGTCCACATGGTATTGTGTGAAAATTTCAAGTCAAATGGACATTGCATGGCCAAGTAATGAGCGAAAATGCAAAGTGATATTGGGGGATATTCACTAACTCACTGCATTCACTTTGTACAAAAACTCGCCCGGAGTTTTTCTTATCTGAATACTTCGATCGTACATATCTTTGTAACGAAAGGGAAATTTGAAAAACCGAAACCTGTCCCATGATTTTATTGTTAATACGAATACAACAAGGTATGAGGGAACCGCTAGAATGAAAACTTTATTTTGAGGATTTGGACAATGTTACTAAGTCCCTTTAAAGGGACTTTGTAACATTGTCCAAATCAACAAAATCCAATTGGAATTCTAGCGGTTCCCTCATACCATATTGTATCCGTATTAACGATAAAATCATGGGAGAGGTTTCGGTTTTCAAATGTTCCTTTTGTTAAAAAGATATTTACGATTGAAGTGTTCAGATGTTCAATTATCCACTGGATCATTTAAGTGAGTGCAATGAGTAAGTGAATATCACCTTGCATCGTTGCTCATTACTCGGTCATATAACTTGAAATCTTAACACAACACCCAGTGGACATATTAAACAACAATATACATTGTATTAACTATTCATCACTTTTTGCACATATCAACAAAGTCACTAGATCCCTTTAAAGGTAACTCCTACTTTCAGCAAAAGCTGATTTTTATAGAGGTTCCATATAATTATCATCATTATTCTATATTAATATAATGCATTCCTGAAGTGTAATTTCAAGTTAAGCGTCATTTATGCAATTTCCAAAAACAAATTATACATTTTGCATGCGTTCTAAACAGAAATAGAACACATGCAAGACATTGTGATGACCTTCAGAAGATCGGTTTGTATCATGAAGGTCACCTTAACAAAAAGTTCCATTTACAAGATTTATCCACGTAGCATAACACAAGTATATAACGATAACGAATGAATACGGTGCAAATTGTACACATTTTGGCAAATATTGTTACCTTTTCACAACAATTTCACACTGCATGTGTCTATTTAAGTTGCCGAGCTCTTCCAAAAGCTGATTATCAAAGAGGTCCCATATCATCATCATCATTCCACATTACTATAATGCATTCATCAAGTTTCAGCTCAAGTTAAGTTTCATTTATGCAATTTCCACATACAAGTATACATTTTACATGTAATCTGAACAAAAATAGAACAAAAGCATGAAATTGTGGTGACCTTCAGAATATCGGTTTGTACGATGAAGGTCACATTAACAAAAAGTTCAATTTACAAAACTTAGCATACAACAAGTATAACAAGGTGAAATTTTTATGCTTTTACAAATAAAGTTACCTTTTCACAAAGATGTACTACTGGTCTTGTCTATTGAGGTTGTCGAGCTCTTCCATAATGAAATATAAAACAGGTAAACAGACACACACAGTGTAATACAACGTTTATACATTATATCAACGGTTTAGATTATTTGAACACCGCTTTCCAATTACTTTAATAGCTCTGTTGAGAGCTGACGTTCATGATGAGGAACAACTTGACTCGTAGATAAATTATATTCATGTGTATTTCCTCAAAGGTTTGTTGTTAGCTGAATTTACAGACTTCTGCCGCATACATTCCCCTTTCCTATAACATTGCGACACATTTGTATTCTTTTGTCGAAACTGTCTACTTGCTTCGGAACTGTGTTTGTTAATATTAAGTCAAGCATGCAATCAGCCCCCTTCTAACCATACCTGAATACATGAACTATACGAGCAACAATCAATTTGGGGTTAATTAGTTTTTGAAAACTTGTTAGGACTCCCTGGCAAATTGCCTAAAAGCTGACAAGGAAGCAATTTGAGCAAATCAGTTATGGACTACACTGCAAATTAGTTGTGTGAAGTTTAGTACTATATACACCATATGTGTGTAAGGTTGTGTACTATATACACCATATGCGTGTAAGGTTGTGTATTATATACACCATATGTGTGTAAGGTTGTGTGCTATATACACCATATGTATGTAAGTTTGTGTACTATATACACCATATGTGTGAAAGGTTGTGTACTATATCAAGCCAACTATGTTTTATCAGTTGCAATAATAAATGAATCAAATCAAATCTATATACACCATATGCGTGTAAGGTTGTGTGCTATATACACCATATGTGTGTAAGGTTGTGTACTTTATTTACCATATGTGTGTAAGGTTGTGTACTATATACACCATACGTGTGTAAGGTTGTGTGCTATATACACCATATGTGTGTACGGTTGTGTACTATATACACCATATGTGTGTAAGGTTTTTTACTATACACACCATTATGTGTGTACGGTTGTGTACTGTAAGGTTGTATACTATATACACCATATGTGTGTAAGGTTGTGTACTATATACACCATACGTGTGTAAGGTTGTGTACTATATACACCATTATGTGTGTAAAAGGTTGTGTACTATATACACCATAATATGTGTACGGTTGTGTACTATATACACCACCGGCGTAAATCTGTTCGGAAAGCACAATGCATTGGGGGGGGGGGGGGGGGGGGGGGTGGGGGGGGGGGGGCGAGCAATTGTTCACAAACAATGCTCGCCCCTCCAATGCATTGTGTTTTCCGAACAGATTTACGCCGGTGATATACACCATATGTGTGTAAGGTTGTGTACTAAATGTGTGTATTAAGGTTGTGTACTAGATGTGTGTATTAAGGTTGTGTACTATGTACACCATATTTGTGTAAGGTTGTGTAATATATACACCATATGTGTGTAAGGTTGTGTACTAAATGTGTGTAAGGTTGTGTACTATGTACACCATATTTGTGTAAGGTTGTGTACTATATACACCATATGTGTGTAAGGTTGTGTACTAAATGGACCACAAAACTTTACAACTTTACACAAACAAATTGCAGTGTCAGAAGGTATTGATTTACAAAATGTCTTTCAGTATATACTATCATGTTATTAGGGTCACTCAAATGAAGTGTTTCTGCACTGCAAATCCTAGCCCCCGTTCCTCCGCATGCTACCGATCTTGGTGAAAACATAAACATGTAAATGGAAGAGGAAATGGTGTCTTTAAAGGGGTAGTACAGTTTTGGTAAGGCTGAACTTTAGTAACCAAACCTGGACAGTAACATTATTATACAAATAGTTATTTCTTACCATGCTCGAAAGGTATACAAAATTACAAACGACTAAGTAAAAAGCCTGTTATCATTCAAAAAGAGCCATTAAAACACAAGAGGGCGTTTTCTACAAAGGCATTGGTTTCAACCATTTTTCATACAAAATAATGCATGTGATGTTCTATTGAAATAATGATTAAGTAGATAGATCATCAACAACTATTTAAAAAACGCTTTTGAACATTTTTAAAAAAGTTTAAGCATTTTTTTAATTTTTTGAAAAAATCATCTAATTATTTGGGCCCCAAATAATTATAAGATCAAATATATTTATTGATATTTCAGCCGTTTCTGGACCGATTTTGACCAAATAAAGTTTATTCTGCCATTAAAATTGCATGTTCTCTCAAATTCGACACTCAGTTTTTCATTATCTCACAACAAAATTGTGTTGTGCAGCGCCCTCTCTACCAAAACTAAACTACCCCTTTAAAGGCGTTCTACAACGAGTACAACTTGTCCAAATCGCTGTTCTTTAAATCATTTGTTTCTTTATAGTTAAATTAGTCTCTATCCGGTGAACCTACTAAATTTGTTTCAATACTATTACAGTTTTGTTCAGGAGGCACGATGTTGTATACTTATCCGTTTTCATTTTTGTCCTTGCCATATTATCAACCTGCCCTTCAAGCTTTCGAAAATGTGCAATGTTCGTTAGATTATAATAATGTTTTACCTTCAGAACGATACAGTTTGATTTCCCTTTCGACTGCTTAATTTCAACCTAGCTCACTAATGATCGTGCGACTTGTTTTGACCCTAGGTGTATGAATGCTCGGTAGTTTTAGCGTGTGCCTTTCTTACGCATCACCTGCTGATATGCTCCCCAAAGAGTGGAAAGTGCACGTTAAATGTAAATATGTATTCGACTGGAGTTAAGGGCCGATGTTGGTGTTAACTAACACCGGCCGTAAACACCATACTTGAAATCACCCAATGGATACTCATGATGGCTGGGGTCTAAAGGTTGGAAGGAAATAATAACATGTACGAGTACCGCGGACCCCTGGGTGTGCAGAGTGCACATCAAGTGCTTGCTTGACCGCGGGTGTGTATCCGATGACCAAGGTAATAATATTAGATGCAGAGTCCAAAAACACTGAAGCTGTTCCGAGTATAATAGCACTATACTGATGTTAATGATGATGAATGATGATGATGATGATGATGATGATAATAGGCCTAATGATGATGATGATGATGAGGATGAAGATGATGATGATGATGATGATGATGATGATGATGATGATGATGATAATAGGCCTAATGATGATGATGATGATGAGGATGAAGATGATGATGATGATGATGATGATGATGATGATGATGATGATGATGAATGTGATACTGATGATGATAATAGGCCTAATGATGATGATGATGAGGATGAAGATGATGATGATGATGATGATGATGATGATGATGATGATGATGATGATGATGAATGTGATGATGATGATAATGATGATGATAATAGGCCTACTGATGATGGTGATGATGACGATGATTATTATTGGGGGGAGGGGGGGGGGGGGGGAGGAGCATGGAATGGAATGTGGTCTAGACAGGGTTATTCAGCCATGGGGGCAGGGGTGGCTGGAGGAGGTGTAGAAGGGGTGCAATACATGCTCGGGGCCGGGGGGAAGGGGTATAGAGTTAGTAGCAGGACATGTGGCTAGCTATCCAGGTTAAATCCATTCATGGGGTGGGGTGGGGTTAGAGTAGTTATATAAGAGGGGTGTAATATGTTGGGGGGGGGGGGGGGGGGGAGGGGGGGGGGGAGGGGGGGGGGGGTAGCTGAGAAATGCATACAAATGACATATACATACAGAGACAATGAAGATTTATAGTAATGATGATGAAGTTGGTGACCGCGGTAGAAATGAGAATCGACTTCATCATGAACTGATGTAGTTTACATACATTAAATGCTACATATTTCAGGGTGATACATCGTATGCTGATGTGTATTTGTGTGTGTGTGTGTGTGTGTGTGTGTGTTCAAACACGGTGTGATTTCTGAGCTCTCAAGCCTGCATCCAGTAGATTTTGTTAACATGGTTGGCACTTTCTTATCACTAGCCCCTCTCTCTGTGATAGCACTGGGCCTCGGGGGCAGTTAACACACCTTTTATAATTTTTAAACATTTTTAATCTTGATTTTTAATCTTTTTAAATCTTGATTATAAAGAATACATTAAACCAACAACATCACGTGTACTTACACTACCACCACTATATAAAACTATATAATTTTATAACATTATAGATACGTGTTGTTTGCGGTTGCACCATGTGAGATGGGTGGATTGGTGAGTCCTGAAAAGGACTATGGTAGTCCTAGAAAGGACTGTTGTGTAGTCCTGAAAAGGACTGTTGGTATTCTTTCTAGGAGAGTCCTAAAAAGAACTGTTGGTAGTTCTAAAAAGAACTATTGGTAGTCCTAGGAAGGACTGATGGGATAGTCCTGAAGAGGACTGTTGGTATTCTTTCTAGTAGAGTCCTAAAAAGGACAGTTTGGTAGTCCTAGAAAGGACTGTGGGATAGTCCTGAAAAGGACGGTTGGTATTCTTTCTAGTAGAGTCCTAAGAAGGACAGTTGGTAGTCCTAAAAAGGACTGTTGTTTTTTTTGCGAGGAGAGGGTGGATGGTAGGAGAGGGCTCGACGTTTCGAATAGGTTGACTATCCGTCGTCAGGAGTGGGGAACTGTTGGCGTGCACGACCTTAAGGCTATGGGTTGCGGACGCGGGTGACGTACTACCGATTTGGAGTGCTATCGGCGACGCGTTGTGTGTGCTGCCGACGCTGGAGGCGCTGTAGTCTCTCGGCTCGCTGAGTGCGGACGCGAGTGACGCAAGGCTGCTCTGCGGGTGGCGGTGGTTGATTCTCGGCTGGCTGGCTGGTTGGCTGTTGCATGTCGGTGGGCTGGTTGCGGATGTGAGTGACGCTAGGTTGCTCGGTTTCCTCTGTGGGTGGCTGTGGGTGATGTGTGACTGACTGTGTAGGCTGTGTCGGCGGTCTATTAACAACACGTATTATATACACCACCATGGAAACCGATACTTACAAGCAACATTTAACATTATAGACAAGATCATCTTCACAAAAACAACATAACCACAGTCACGATATCACTAACACGACCATCTCTACTACTACCAGCTGAACCATCAATACCAAAACCACTTCCACCAACTCCAACATCACCAGCACTATTATTACCATCTCATCTACAAGTACAAACTTTACCACCAACACCCCATATGCAAACAGTTAAGAATAATACGATGAATAAGAAATAGTACAGAAAGAAGAAGTAGACTAATAATGATAATAAGAAGAAGACGTTTTGACTTTTCAAAGGATAACTTTATTTACAAACTATAAATCAGAGTCAAAGGTTTACAATAACAGATGAGTACAATACAATGACTGTACAAAAATATCAATTTATTATGATAAAACATACATTACAGTTAAATGAAAATCCAAATCAACCAAAACATTGACAGTCATCGAAAAGGAACAGAATATAATTGTGTGACCACTTTTCAAGAAAATCATCAATACTATGACACAAATGATAATAATGAAACTCGTACAATATTCTGCTTTTTAACCTGTGTTGCCAAATATTCGCAGGAATGGAAACACGTATTCGTACGAAACAAAGTATACATGACACACTTGCAACGGATGATTGACACATTGGTTAGGCGCACTGCCTCCTGCTGCAACCCCTTGCGCAAGGAACAAGGGACCAGTGAAAATCAAAAGTCAATAGTAAGGACGGGAAAAGACGGTTGAGTAATGTGGATAAAGGACTAAGGACTGGTTGTACGGCCGGGCATTTGATGAATACGTGTTCAAACGAAGAAGAATGATGATATCTCTTATACGTAATATAATACATGTATAAGCATCATACTTCAACAGTCCTCATATGTTACGTCACACATGTAACTAAGAATGACTCATTAATACTCGTACATGTATTATGAAATCAAAGTCTTTATACGATAATAATAATAAGCATGGGGTACGTTGCCCCAATAATTTGACTAAAAATGTTGAACAACTGTGAAGAAATAAAAAATGCATTAGTTGTGCCTCCAGTAACTCCAGTGCCCCCAGTCAGTCCGACCACACTACGCCATTGGTGACTACCATGATCATAATATAACCGCATATACACAATAAGTCCGAATGGAATATATATCTTCAGTACAAGCAATCAATTAATTTCTCTGTTTTTGTGTTGCTGCTACTGCTCATCTTTGAATAAAACATACTTTGCTTTCAGAGATGGGAATGTTTCACAAAGAACTACTATTATGGAAAGCTATATGAAGCCTCGGAATACAATATATTCAAAAGCAAAACAAACAAAACAAACACATGAATTTTAGAAATGTCTTGAATGTTGCATCAAGACCATACAATCATAACACATATTAATGATCTGAATCAACATTTTATGCCCATGAAAAAAGACTTTCAAATCAAATTTTCAAAAATGTTGCAATAGTTGCTTTCCCTACTTTCAAAATCCAACTAAGAGTTAAGTTCCATTTATAATCTTCGTGAAACCCCTGATGTTTAGGAACGTGCTGGATACACCATAGCAGTGTTTATTTAAATGTTCATTTTAGGATAACATCATCTTCATTCCACTAACATCCAAACAGACAGAACAGTTGATAGTGGTCGTACACATAGCATGCAATTTCAATGAAGTATCATGACGCTTTACAAGCAGAACAAATATTTATCTACATCATATGTGTTACTTATTATGCCAAATGTTACGAATTACCTCAGATTGAATTAATATTGACATATTATGAATAACGCAAGAAGCAAGTGTATAATGTTCATGTATACGTTTGTTACGGTCAATCTGATAAATTACCAAAATAGGAAATCATATAACATAACCTGTACAATATTTAGAAATAGGGAACTGTATATGAACAGTTCGACAGTTTAATAAGCGATACGGCTATTAAATGGATAGAGTAGTAAGCATATGAAGTGATACACTTCAATACAGATATACATACGAATATTTCGAAGTTTAAATCAGATAAGTAACAAATTTATACCTGCATGTACTAACATAATAGCAACTACAAGGAATCATCCTATCTCTACCAAATGCGGCCGCCTCTATAATTATAATTTCCTTGGATATTTTGAGCCGTTTCTGAACCGACTGGCGACTGATGCTCGGATACATTACTCATATTTGAAATGTCTCGCATTAATTAATTTCTCGTTATAGTCCATGAGCCAAGTCCAAAAAGAGCCTTATTTTAGGATCTGGCTACACCCCCTGACGGGCACGGAAAATTTGGTATCAGAGGAAAGGTCATGAACCCAGCTTCCGAGAAATGCTAACCCCCCAAAAAAATATTTGCTCGTAACCATGGCAACGCCAATTATGTGACACATGCCTTTTTTCACATGAAATACAACTGACATTTAGAAAATTGAGTTACTTACCAATTAGTTAATATTTAAAAAGATAAATGTATGTTTCCAATGATTTAAACACTATTAATGAAATGACAAAATCATTCCGGACAGTCTGACATAATTTGTAATTAAATATTAATCAAATTGTGTTGCCTAGCAACATAATTTTCCCTAGCAACCAATTTTACCTTGCATATATGCTTGCCGTTTTCTTTTTTCAAGGTGATTTTCTTTCCAGAATTGAATATAAAATTCTCTGAGCCATTAATTTCACTTTGATGGACTTCATATTGATTCTAAAGTGATAATTTTCAAGAAAAATAAGCATTTCAACAATTTTCTCTGATACAGGTGTGTGTTAGTATTTGCCAAACCAAACCACCATTTTCATGAAAAATCCATTCTGCTGTACATTTGTGTACAATCGATTAAGACAATAATTTGTAACTTGTAAACTTAAGGTTTACCAATATATATGTTTAATTTTTGAAAATATAAATAGACAAGACGTAACATTAGTAACCTTGATTGTGCAAAGCTAATTGAATATATTTGATTATCCATGGAGGCAAATGTGTTGCCTAGCAACGACTTTTACATAGCAACCACATATATGACATATTTCGAGCATTGTTACCCTTCCTTAGAAATGTTCTGCTTTATAGGCCTGTATTACTTTGAGTACTCGGTTAACATTGGTTAAACACAATTGCAATACTTAAGTTTATCCATGGATACCGGCACGTTGCCTAGCAACACTATTCTACCTAACAACCACACATCTAACATACATTTCAAGGGTTATTTTACCATTCCTGGGCACATTTTTTGCTGTATAGGCCTATACATTAGTCAAAGTAGATTCTTGATTAAACATGATGGTGCAATATATGAAGACTACTTAGTTATCCATGGAGATCAGTACGTTGCCTGGCAACCAAATTTTATCTAGCAACCACACATCTGACTTATATTCCAGTTTATTTCATCGTCTTTCTTTGGATTTTTTGCGTTATATATCATGATTACTTTACATATAGCGTGTATACATGTATGTGTGTGTGTGTGTGTGTGTGTGTGTGTGTGTGTGTGCGTGTATGTGTGTGTGTGTTTGTGTGTGCGTGTGTGTGTGTGTGTGTGTGTGTGGATGGGTGAGTGTGTGTGTGTGTGTATCGGTCTGTACAAAATTGACACTAAGCTTGGCAATGTATTGATTTGAATCCAATTATTTTGTTATTATTATAATAAATGATACCATAATCAGATTAGATACTGCTCACGAGGAGTTGATTAAATAGAGCCAAATCTACACCATGTTACACAATCATATTAATTGTCACTATCTTCGTCGGCTTCATCTGCATCTGCATCAGTATCTCATATCTGGCAGTCACAACAACCGCATGCATCTGTGCAGCGGAGTCCATTGGCACGGCACTCACATCACCGTGTATGACAGTTTGTGCGACATTTGTAGGCAACCAATCCCAGAATGGCATTTGGAGCCGGAGCCTCTTTAGTCCAGTCAACCACTAGTCTGCCGTCAATGAGTTTCCATTCCTCTCCCTTAGGGCCAGTTATCCCTGGGGCTGCAGTCAGAGCTACCTTCCAGACAGCAGCCTGGTAATTCGCCCTCTCAATTGTTAGCGATATCCTGTTATTTTTTTTAGAGGACTGGTGTATAATACGTGCATCCCCGAGTTCTTGCGGAACAAGCCATTGAAGTCCTTGGCGGATTGTAGCAGCAAAGTGTGTTTGTCAAGAAGAACAGGACGTCCATCTATGTAGATGTCAGCAGGAACGGCATCTGATCAAGGAGATGTGTCGTTTTAGAGCTAACTGGTAGCCTTCTTGACCTCAACATTGTCGGGTGAAATATTCATGATCAGTGGGATTTAATCGGGGGCATCTGGTCAATTGAGGATGGCTTCAAAGTGTTTAGTCCATCTCTTCAGTATATCCGGCTTCTCAGATAAGGGAGATAAGGGAGTTGACCGATCAGAACTTAGAAGGCGAGACCTCCCTGACGACTGAGGTCCATAGAGGGTGTTGATATCCCCGTATAACCGTTTTGAGTCAGTATAGCCCTGGATTTCATACTCGCTTTGAATGTAGCCACGAGTCCTGTTTGACCTGTATTTACGAGCACTGACTAGTGTAGGCTCCCTTTTTAGAAGCATATTACTGATGGATAATTTTGATGAGCACGATTTTACGTCTATGATTTTCGGTGGATTTGTTCATCATGCCCATCTAACCAGTCATTGCATCTTGCGGGTAGACGTTGATAGACATTGCGGGTGAACAGTTATTCACAATTTGTTTCAGTGTTGTCAACAACGTGTAAAATGTCTGCCAGTTGATCACCTAGATCTAAGATGAGTTTTCCAGCCACATCAGTATTCTTCAGTGTATACATTGTTATGCTCCTTTCCCTGTGGGCGCCTCTTTGGTCTAATTTGGAGCTTTATCTTATATATATGATGCGCCTGGGTGTCTGTCCAACAGTCTGCACCACACATATAATTGGTTACTCTGACATCCTGCACATCTCATTTTACTGACAATGCCGTCGATGAGGTTTCAATGTGTAGGTGAGCGAGGATGCATATATGTTGTTTTGTTGCGAGTGATGGGTGAAAGATGGCATTTGTTATCTCTAAGGCATGTGCTTCGCAGGTCTGTAAAAGAAGTAATCAATTGTTGTTGCGGGTGCCCACTCCATTCTTCCAGTGACACCTTCCCATAGGCATAGTGATGAATCATGACTTCTTTATCTTTTTTTCTTACTGCCCATTATGTCTCCTGGCACATAGGGCAGCAATAAAAGTCTTCCACTCCTTCCGATCCTGGGCCAGTCTCTGGATGGTTCCCCATGTGTGGTTCAGGTTTTTAATCTCCCCTTCCACAGTTCTTCGCCAAGTGTTTTAGGACGTCCCCTCTTTCTTTTGCCTTCTGGTGTCCAGTGGAGGGCTGTTCGTGTGATGTCATCTATGTTCTTTCTCATCACATGTCCGATCCATCTCCACCTTCTTCTCATGACGATGTTCTCCATGCTGTCTTGTCAAACGAAGCACTGTATTTCAAACGAAGCACTGTACGCCCAATGCCATCAAGACTTGATGGCATTGGGCGTACAGTGCTTCGTTTGAAATGGTGTTTGGCCAGAAAATGCGACATATCTCTCAGACTCTTTGTGTGGAAGACCGACAGCTTATTGAGGTCGTTTTTCGTCATTCTCCAACATTCAGAGCCGTACAGAAGAGTGGAAAGGACACAGCTCTGGTACAATTTTAGCTTGGTCTTGGTGCTGTACTGCTGTGATCTCCATACATTATTGAGCATTCTGAATGCATTTCTGGCTTTGTTAAGACGGTTCTTAATGTCTTTACCTGCGCCTCCATCGTGCCTGACAGTGCTTCCCAAGTAAGTAAACTCCTCAATTATAGGTAGATCTTCCCCGTTTGCTTGTATTGGTAAAGGGTCCGGGATGTTCAGGGTCATCATCTCTGTTTTCTTCTGGCTTATCTTCAATCCAATTTGCTGGGCAAAGTCACTGAGTCTGGATGTTTTTTCTTGCATATGCTGGTGGGTGTGTGAAAAAAGAGCGAGATCATCTGCAAAGTCGAGGTCATCAAGTGTAGAAAAGAGGGTCCATCTTATGCCTCTTTTTTGGTCTTCAGTTGCCTGTCTCATCACCCAGTGTATGGCGATATTGAAGAGTAGTGCTGACATGACACATCCTTGCCTAACTCCAGTCTTCACTTGGAACTTATGATTACTGTTTCCGACTCTGCATGAGAAATTAGTGTAAAAGCTCTTAATTACAAGAACTAGCTGCTCTGGTATCACGTATTTGCGTAATATTCTTCAAAGGCTGTCTAGGTGGATGCTATCGAATGCTTTTTCAAAGTCAACACATTTAATATAAAGTTTCCTCTGCCATTCTGTGCATTGCTCTATGATATTACGTAGTGCAAATATCTGGTAAGTGCACGCTCTTCCCTTCCGAAACATGCCTGTTCCCTTCTGAGACTTTGGTCAACAGCATCTGTGATACGGGTAATAATTATCTTTGCCAGTATTTTACTTGGTATTGAGAGTAGAGTGATCCCACGCCAATTACTGCAGTTCTTTAGGGATCCCTTCTTTGGTAATTTTACAATAACTCCCTCTGACCAATCATCAGGAACTATCTTCCTTTCCCATATAGCTGTGAAGAGTGGCAGAAGGATTTTTGCTGCTAATTCTGGGTCTGCCTTAAAAAGTTCTGCGTTGAGATTGTCAGAGCCAGGGGCTTTACCATGTTTTAAGGATTTAATTGCAGCTATTACTTCTTCTTTAGTTGGTGGTATGCTGCTGACATCCAAGTCATCCTCTGCCTCTTGTATATCAGCCTCTACTGTCGGTGGTGGCTATTCAGCACCTCGCTAAAGTGCTCGGCCCATCTAGCGTCCTGTTCTGCTTCTGTTGTAAGAAGCCTCCCCTGCTTGTGGTTCCTCTATACTTGCCGCTAATTATTTTGGTAATCTTATATACCTTTCCTTGTTCCACTTTAATGGCTTTAATGACTTACTCTGACATTAAAGTCACTGAACAGTATTTGCTTGTCATTTCTGCCCACTGAAGTAAGGAATATATCCAGTTCTTCATAGGATGTCTTTCACATCATCAGGGTTGGTCATTGTCGGAGCATAAGCATTTATCAGGGAAGCCATTCTCTCATTCTGTATCGTCATCAGGAAATTGTCGATACATGTTAGTAGATCAATTTGCTAACGAGCTTCAAGTTGCTCTTGATTGCTACCCCGGCCACAGAAGAAATTGTATCCACGTTCTGTAAGGTATCCCTTGTCAGCCGAACGAGTTCAGAGAGAGTTGCAATACCTTGCGAGCTCTTTAGCAACCAGAGCTGTTATCTCGTCCGGTCTATCGGCAGTAGGTTTGTCCACATTATATGCCAGTGGTGAGAGGTATTACCGTTCTTTTCTTTCCTTGGGTCAGCCTAAACCAGACTGCCAAGCATGTTGCCCATATGGGTGGCCGCTGTTCGCATGTTAACACATACTAGGAGCCAAAGGTGAGGGATGGGTACTATATTGTATGCAATGTCAAGGGACCTATCATTAAAAGAACCTGACATGACACCACGGACTTAATAACTATATATTCCCCAATGCAAGTAAACCATAGATCCCAGAAGGAACATATCAGACAAGCAATTAAAATATGTAAAGAACCTCTTTCCATAAGCACCCCTATGCCTAGTCAAGCAAAGTCAAGGGAAATGTGTTTTTGTTTGTGCATGCCGTTTGTGATCAATGAACAATCTAGCAGAGAGGCTACAGTAATGTAGACTAAGACCGGAAGCTATTGGCAGATCGCTGTGTGATGATATCAAATGATGATTGTCTTCTCTTGTTCCACCTCTATATTAAGGACAATAGTTTTTTACCTTGACCTACTAATCTCATTCTTACATTTGCTAGGATACTGTGTTAGTTTCAGATCATCCAAGCCAATTAAACCAAAACAATGCATACAAATGCTGTAGATTATATAATCCGTTGTCTTAAAAGAGACTTCTGAAAAATCATGCTAAAACATCATCAAATCAATTTTGAACCATTTCATCTACCCTTTCATAAGTCATGTGTAAACATTCAATGGTAAATTAATGTCATGTAACCGACTGCTCTTCCATACTACTGTATTTGGTATATTCAAATATTTGAGAACCACTTAGGTTCCAAGTAAGTTTTTAAGATTTTGACAAAGTTTCTAGATCGATCCCTTAAATGGAGCTGTTTGGTTAATGTTATTTGTCGCCTAAAATGTTTTATACGCAAACTTTCGACATGATATTTTTAGTATGGTGTACACACTCCGCTGATGTCCACCATCTCTATTCACCATCCTTTAACATGTTGTACCAAATATAGACACAAAATACATACTCAGGACAGTCCATTTTGAAAGGGAGGTCTTGATGCATGACCTGTTTTTAATAATTACATCTACGTTATGTTGCTATGGACACTCCCTTTCAATTAAGTAAAGAAAATGTAACGTTTATGACTTTAAAAGTAAGCTGAGTATGTACAGTAATGCACGATTAAGGCAGAAAAGTCATGAGGAAGGGCAACACCCATTGGATATAGGCCTAATGAATTGGTGCTAGGCTAGATAATGTTGCTAGGCAACCGTCATACAAATCTGTATTGATAATCTACAGTATTACATGTGTGCTGCACAAAGAAATGTTAAACTTATAACCCGAATATACAGCAAAAAGGTGCTCAGAAAGGTCAAATGATCCCCCTAATATAATGTCGAATGTGTGGTTGCCATGCAAAATGCTGTTGCCAGGCAACATATCAGTATCGATGGATATTTGTATTGTTTCAAATGTGTATTAATAGTTATTTGAGTACTCAGAGTTATACAAGTCTATAATAAGAGCCGAACATTGCATTAAAGTACAAAACAAGCCATCTCGTATGTACCTTCTAGGAACCTTCTAGGAACACAACCTATGTGGCCTACTCCGCTAATAAGCTACTGGCAGTCCACAGGGCGGGTTTTAAGAAAAACAACCCTAATGCAGCTAAATAGTGTGTATCAGCCTTAGGGGTCTTGAAGACACAGTCACATATTTTGCGCAATTACGTCACAATGCATGGTGATACAAGCTTGTTGTTTCATGGAGGTCTTCCTTGGAGTCCTGGGCATCGTATGATACCAAGTTGAGCATATTGCATCTTCGATTATTGTGTCACACCACGTTACACCGTGATGTGTCATCCCTCATACACGGACGTGAAATTTCGTATACAGCGCTTATGTAAAAAGGCAACTGAATGCTTAAGAATGACAAATAAGCTATATTAAGATCTTTACAAACATGATTAGCATTTGAAATTACTATGAAGTGCATTATACAATGACATCAACTATGTAAATTAATTAAAAAAAATACAAAGCATAAGCAATACAAAACAATGACATACATAATAATATGAGTTGTTAATGTCATGATTGGTTTATATGTGTTTAATTGCTATAAAATTATACGAAATCCATCCAGAATAGCATGTATTAATATTTCACCCCTTGAATCAGATACAGGGGAAGGTATGTGTGTGTGTGTTTGTGTGAAAGGGCGTGGGGGTTGGGTCACAATACATAAAAATTCATCAATGTATACTCCAAATATAATAATAATCCAGGACTACCCACCCAGTTGGGACAAAAATGTGTCTGAACGCAGTTATTTAGTTCCTAAAAGAGATACACCGTAAAGCTTATAAAGCTTTACGGATATGGCGTCATGTTAAAGGTTGGTCCCTAGACTGGTTCATAGGACCTTCTACAACCTAGGTGTACAATTATTGGGGGCACACCTTATGCATTTCTGTGTTTTTTTCAAAAAAAGTCCCCTTATGTTTTCTAGTGTTTTGTTCCCGTGCCCCCCATGCCCACCCCCCCCCCCCCCCCCCGTCGCTACGCCACTGAATACAAATTACACATGCACTCCCTTTCGGTTAAAATGTATCATCTGCCACAGCGCGAAACGACCCATTGTAATATTTGATCCTTTTATATATATTTAATCATACAAATCGTTCGTTAGCCTAGCATGAACTTATGAAAAGTAGGGATTATAATCATGATAATTGCTTTTTCAATTGCCTCCTACGAGTGATTAATCATAATCCTTACAGTGCGCGGGAAAACATTATTTTCCCACTATATATTATGTGTCAATAAAAACAGTGATGGAACTAGGACAAAAATAAGTATCTGTGATCATTGCATTTATATTTTATCTTCATGAAAAATAAAACACGTCATTTTTAACCACTTAAATAAAACAAATCCCTTATCGCTTTTTGGAGCGGTTCAAATCTTTAAATGAAGAATTGATACAAATTAATTGATTTTAATATTGAAAGTTGCTGCATATGTCAGGACTTATTTTATAACTTTTTAGCAATTATGAGATTTTTGAGATATTTAAACCCAGTGATACATTTTAAGCGTTACCTACGAAGACATGGACTACCCTCCCAGTTGGGACAAAAATGTGTCTGAAGTTTTACATTAAGGCAGTTATTTAGTTCCTAAAAGAGATACACCGTAAAGCTTACAAAGCTTTACGGATATGGCGTCATGTTAAAGGTTGGTCCCTAGACTGGTTCATAGGACCTTCTACAACCTAGGTGTACAATTATTGGGGGCACACCTTATGCATTTCTGTGTTTTTTCAAAAAAAGTCCCCTTATGTTTTCTAGTGTTTTTTCCCGTGCCTCCCATGCCCCCCCCCCCCCGTCGCTACGCCACTGAATACAAATAACACATTCACTCCCTTTCGGTTAACCACATCGCGAAACGACCCATTGTAATATGTGATCCTTTTATATATGTTTAATCATACAAATCGTTCGTTAGCCTAGCATGAACTTATGAAAAGTAGGGATTATAATCAAAATTATTATAAGTATCATACAATCGCGTCCTTCTATCTGATGTTTGAACAGCCGGTTAGTTTCTCAACATTTGTGCTTTTTCAATTGCCTCCTACGAGTGATTAATCGTTATCCTTACAGTGCGCGGGAAAACATTATTTTCCCACCATATATTATGTGTCAATAAAAACAGTGATGGAACTAGGCCAAAAATAAGTATCTGTGATCATTGCATTTATATTTTATCTTCATGAAAAATAAAACACGTCATTTTTAACCACTTAAATAAAAAAAAATCCCTTATCGCTTTTTGGAGCGGTTCAAATCTTTAAATGAAGTATTGATACAAATTAATTGATTTTAATATTGAAAGTTGCTGCATATGTCAGGACTTATTCTATTACTTTTTCGTAATCATGAGATTTTTGAGATATTTAAACCCAGTGATAAATTGTAAGCGTTACCTACGTTAGCACTCTCAATTTAAGTAGTCATATCGTCACCCGATTGAAAATATGTTCTTAACAAAAACCCTCATGTGTGTACTTTTTGATAATACATTATTAAACATCCCAGTTATTTTATTGTATAGCCGCCAGAAACGTCAACATTTGAAAAGTACTATATAGCAGCTGGAAGTCCACATGGCACAGGAAGCGGACATTGAAAAGTGTCCACACAAAAGCATTATGCTGCACCTCCATTTATCCAGCCCACACCATACATCTGGTCAGAATAGTGTCATCAGGGATAAAGAGGTTGTAGTCAAGGTCAAGGATAACAGAAAAACAGCAGTTGTGGTTGATGCAATGTGCGACATATGGCACGTCATTACATATAGTTAAAACATTTGAAGCAATTAATGTGTGGTACACAAATCGGCTGCTGAATTAGATCATACACTTGTTGTGACTGATACAGTGGGACCAGTCTGAAGTCTGCTGAGCAGGAACAGAGGTATTCCCTATCCAAATCCAAATGCACAGCTCCCTGAGGTTTCAGGGTATTAGCTAACAAAACACTCCTTCTGAGCTTCCTCTGTGAATGGTGAATGGACAACTTGAACCTTCTCTAGGCCAAACCTTTCTGTACCTTGGTGGTGGATTTAAAGAAGGAACAAACAAGTGTTATTCTCTCAGTGAGGTATATTATGGAAGCTCTAGCCCTTGAATCTACGCAACAGAAGGCTGATACAAGGGTCATACTCAGAACACTATACATGCAGTGTCCAAAATGACGGAGTCGTCAGAATAATTGTTCATACCAATGTCACTGACATCATAAACATCATAATTTTATACATCTCACCGATCTCTCAGAGCTGTGGGTGAGGAGTGAGGGCAGCCTAGAATTTGAATATACTGGCAGTGCAAGATTTGGCAAAAACCAGGCCGATGCAATAACAGACGACAGTATCACTCAAGCACGATACCTCACCATGTGACGCTGACCAGTTTAAAGATTCCAATCTCGGAAAATTAAGAGCTTATAGGAGTTACTGAACACCGAGTTGTACAACTATTGTACATGTAGCTACTGCCTCCTACAGAGGACGTTTCTCCTGCACCTGAAACGTGTTGCTTATGCCATCGAGGATAATGTGCACATTGTCAAGCCAAACATTCCTTCATGTACAGGGTTCGGATGATCCCTGAATGATGACAAAGCAGTTCTAGTGTCATCTACACAGCAAGCCGGAACAGCAATATCATGTAAAGGTGTCAAAGGGTGTCACAAGAACTGTTTCTGCTTGAAGAAGGCAGTTCCATGTTTCTGAAGTCAGCAACAGATTTTCGTAACATTTGGCAATTATTTCAAATATTTCACTGTTGTGAAATACAGCCAGATTCCTTGAACAGAGATGGAGGAATATATCGCTGCACTCATGCTTTCCTTTGAAGTCATCAATTTCAAGAGGTCCACCACTATAGTATATCAATAATCAGTGTCATACGCAGAAGTGCAGTAGCTTTATTGCTATTAGCCCTTTTCCTTTTTTCTTCATGAGATTCTTGTTTTGTGTGTGGAAGTTCTTGAGCTTCATGATTCGTGCCCTCTTCGGCTTACTGGAACAATACCCTGTATTAAAGTGCATTCTGACACTTTGTTCACGTTGGTGAGGTTGTATAGGTTCAGGAGACTGTCCATTTGATAAGTTGATGAAGTATTGCGTTGTTGCTGTGAACGGTTTGGTTTCCACTGCTACCGTGACCTTGGCTACAGCTCTTTGTCCACCGACGACATGACTTATATTCATGATGGATAAACTGATGAGTGGAGGTGAAGCATATACTTCAACTCTGTGGAGAAGGCTGCAGTGACTAGTTTTAGTTTCCGCTTTATGTGGACTTCCATCAGCTAATCCGCGAAGTTGTCCACCTAGGTTGTGTTCTTAGAAGGTCCTAGAAGACAGAAGCCATTTCTGGGGCAATTCAATAACAACAATATCCCCTTGCAAACTTCACAATGTAACTCTTTTAAGAATAGTGAGGGACTCTCTTTTAAACTTGTCATGTATTAAGCCTTCAGACACATCTTGTCCTTATTGTGTGGGTAATCCTCGATAATGATTATGTTTGTCCATAAATCAATGAGCTAGGGTTGGTCTTGTGCCACCCCCCCCCCCCCCCCCACACACACACACACGCACACACACACGCACACACACACACAACTTCTCCTGTATCAAATTTAAGGGGTGAAATATTAATACATGATATTTTGAATGGATTTCGTATCATTTTATCGAAATTAAACACATATAAACCAATCATGACATTAACAGCTCAAATTCTTATGTATTTCTTTGTTTGGTATTGCTTATGTTTTGTATTGTTTATTAATTTAGATAGTTGGTGTCATTGTATAATGATCTTCATAGTCATTTTAAATGCAAATAAAGTTTGTAAAGATCTTAATATAACTTATTTGTCATTATTAAGCATTTAGTTGCCTTTTATTCATAAGCGCTGTATATGAAATGTCACGTCCGTGTATGACACAGCATTGTGTAACGACGTGTGACACAATAACCGGAGATGAAATATGCTCAACCATTTGATGCGCAGGACTCCAAGGAGGACCTCCTTGAAACAACAAGCTTGTATCACCATGCGTTATGGTGTAATTGCGCAAAATGTGTGATTGTGTCTTCATGACCCCTAAGGCTGATGCACATAATTTAGCTGCATTAGGGTTGTTTTTCTTAAAACCCGTCCTGTGAACTTCCAGTAGCTTATTGGCGGGGTAGGCCACATAGGTTGTGTTCCTAGAAGGTCCTAGAAACCATTTATGGTGGCCAACCTTTTACAGCAGCCCATGTCTGAAATCCTTAAAAAATGGTGGTTTGCCCCCTGGGTATGTAGTGTTTATTTATATTAAAAATCGGGAATATTGCTCATGTTAATTCCGAGAAATTTGATTTAGGAGTGTTGAGTACTGGATATAGAACTGTGGAGCTTGCTAATGGGCCTTAATATAGGTCAATACAGCAATAAATGTGCCTAGGAAAGGCAAAATAACCCTCTGAATATATGTTAGATGTATGGTTGCTAGGGATCCATGGAGAATCTGAAGTATTTCAAATGTTTGTGTAACCACTGTTAACCGAGTTCTCAAAGTAATACAGGCCTTTATTACATTTCTAAGGCAAACAAAACTGCTAAATATAGGTCATATATGTGGTTGCTAGGTAAAAGTCGTTGCTATGTAACATAATTGTCTCCATGGATAATCATATATATGTACTATTTGTTTTGCACTATCAAGGTTATTAATTGTATGTCTTGTATATTCATACTTTTAAAACTTAACTTACATATTTGTAAACGTCTACAAGTTATATTGTTTTAATTTGTTCTTCTTTTTTTTCTTTTTTTCCTAATTGTGCAGGAATGTACAGCAAAATGGCATTTTCATGAAAATGGTGGTTTGGTTTGGCATATCCTAACAAACACCTATATCATAAATTATTGTTGAAATGCTTATTTTCCTTTTATTGTTTCACTTTATAATCAATATGAAGTCTATCAAAGTGAAATTTATGGTTCTGATAATTTTTTATTCCGTTCTGAAAAGAAAATCACCTTGAAAAAGAAAATGGCAAGCGTATATGCAAGGTTAAACTGGTTGCTAGGAAAAATTATGTTGCTAGGCAACACAATTTCAATAATATTTACTTACAAATTATGTCAGACTGTTTGGAATGATTTTGTCATTTCATTATTAGTGTTTAAATCATTGGAAACATACATTTACTTTTTAAAAATATTAAATAATTGGTAAGTTACTAATTTTTTCTAAATATCACTTGTGTTTCATGTGAAAAGGGGATGTGTCTATAATTGGCGTTGCCATGGTTACGAGCAACTATTTTAATGGGGGTTTAGCATTTATCGGAAGCTGGGTTCATGACCTTTCCTCTGATACCAACTTTTCCATGCCCGTCCGGGGGTGCAGCCAAATCCTAAAATAAGGCTCTTTCTGGACTTGGCTCATGGACTATAAGGGGTAATGAAAGTTTGCATGAATTTCATACAAATATTCATGATGTATGAAGTAAGGATTTTGTCATTGACCTTGAGGTGAACCTTAAGTGACCTTAATATGTATAGGTCACTCTTGATCTTTAAGGAGTTTAAAACTGATATCATACGTATCTTCATTCCCTACAAAATAAAAGCCTTTCAAGACTGGATGACGAGAATATAGTCCGGTTTCATTAAAAATACAGTTTTCTGTACATAGACATCGTTATCATATATCCGCGTTTCCATGGCAACGGGTATACTGTCCGATGTCACGTGGTGGATTTGAACTCTGGAGGCCATGTGCGTTCCTCCATTACAAATGTGCATTAGTATAGCTCAGAAAACCGACTACAGAGAAATAACAAGCCAAAAATCCACTAAAGTTCTAATTTGTGACAGTAGAATACAATTAGGGGTTAATTAGCGGTGACCCTTGGGACCTTAAAACGGTACCCTCACCTGAAAACATGTTCTAACAGAAATACAGTCCTTAAATGTCTGAGTATATGAAAAATCAGAAGTATTTCTCATGTAAGTTTCGAGAAATATGATTTAGGATTATGGAGTATCAGAAATAGCACTACAAAGCTCGCTAGTGAGTCAGTTTAAACATGTATCACGTGATTGGCGTTGCCATAGTTACGAGCAATTTTTTTTTGGGGGGTCAGCATTTCTTGGTAGCTGGGTTCATAACCTTTCCTCTGATACCAAAATTTCCGTGCCCGTCGGGGGGTGCTACGGATTTCATTTTGTCAGGCCTCGGCTCATGGACTATTATGTTTGGTTGGTAGAAAGATACCTTGGCAGAAAGGAAATGGATGTCTCGATGGTGTATCTGATCGCCTTCGGCGTCTTACATACATTTATCCCATACCTGAAATTTATCGCAGCTATCAGACAGTTATTTGTCCAGTGTGGTTGGTAGACGGTTACCTGAAATTTATCGCAGCTATCAGACAGTTATTTGTCCAGTGTGGTTGGTAGACGGATACCTGTAATGTATCACAGCTATCAGACAGTTATTTGACCAGTGAGGTTTGTAGAAGGATACCTGTAATGTATCACAGCTATCAGACAGTTATTTGATCAGTGAGGTTTGTAGAAGGATATCTGAAATGTATCACAGCTATCAGACAGTTATTTTTCCAGTGAGGTTTGTAGAAGGATATCTGAAATGTATCACAGCTATCAGACAGTTATTTGTCCAGTGAGGTTTGTAGAAGGATACCTGAAATGTATCACAGCTATCAGACAGGTACTTGTCCAGTGTGGTTGAACGAAGGATACTTCGGCAGAAAGTAGATGGCTTTCTCGATGCCTTGTCTGATAGTTTGTGGGGTCTGATGGGTTAACTCCAAACTGCCTTTTATTGTGATTTGGCCGCATCGTTGTCTCACCCGTCGAGTCACCTGACAAAAAACGCGGAGATGCACATGAAGAATACTTTACATTTTACAAACTTAAGAAAACGTTATTTTTTTGAAATATAACAATTATTTCGAACATTGTTTAAATACTTTTATCAGAAATATATCCTTTTTAAAGAATTTCATTTCAATTTAGAAATAATGAAATCCCATTTTTACAAAGAATAATGTTTAATTGTACAAATTCTTATTTCATTTCACAAGTAATATAATCATACCTTTTCAATTACAAAAAAGAGATCTCGATAGGAACTGAGAGTGTGTGTAAAGCATATTTGCTTAAGTTTTATTAAATTAAGTAGCACTGGCTGGAACACTTCAAAGGAAATTGTGATCAGTAAGTGCTTAATTGGTTGTGTGCATCCGATGACCGATGTTACAATCATTATTACAGGGCCTACTGCATACTACGTCTTCTACTATTACTTCTCCTATGACATATCGTAACCATGGAAACGTCACCTTTGTCATGATGGCATCCAGATCATCGACGTGTGAGCTGGTAAAGAGCTGTTCACACAGAGCCTGGATGAACCAAGAGCCGTTAACACGATCTCTGAGAGAGAAGTAACCTGAAACAAATTTCATGTTACGAATATGAGTAGAATCAAAAGTAAGTGCAAATGGAAGATTGACGTTGAATAGTAAACTGAAACATAGTATGAGTGCATGACAACATTAATAGTTTACATTCAGAAGCAAAATACTACAAATATTGGAAATAATTCAATCGAAAGACAATAAATATAAACTAATAAAGAGTCTTATTTTCGGGGCATAAGTATTTTTCTCATTCAAAATCAAGATTCAGTTAGTTATGACCTCTTTGTTTATTTTACTGATATTCTTTTCTTATGCTGTGTGATATAAGATGGGTTTGCCCGAGAATAGAATGTCTTTGGACGAACATGATATGGTTATGCCCGATAATGACATTATTTCGCCAAAATACCACCTGGTTTTGCCCGAACATGACATAATTTGCCTGAATTTCAATGCTTTTTGCTCAAATATGGCCGTTTTCAGAACTCCTGGCCCCAGAACCGCAGCCCCCGTCTCCTTCCCTATTGATTCCTGGTCATCGATCCCCAGCATATACCTTCAGATGTAGCATGTGCTATGTATAAATCTGCATTGTCTGGAACAGGGCCGTCAAGTTCTGGATATATTTTGTCGTCAAGTATATCTATAGGTTTGGTCTTTTCCAGACAGGGTTTGGTGTCGTTCACTGCTGCTGACGGTGCATCACCAGCAATGTCTTTGGATGAACTCGGCTCGCACAAAACCTCATCAACTGGGGCTGTGATGTTTGCTGAAATAAGTAATTGTTTGTGAAAATAATTGTAGAAGGTTATTGATTTAAGTTAATACATTAAAGGAAGTTTTTTATTTTACGAAAAGTATGATTTACATATAATGTAACATCTACACACATCATCATAATGAGTGTGCAACTGGTGACATTACTGACATAACAATGGCAACAATATAATCATCATTACGTCACCACGACTACAATATCATAACCTTAGAAACATTGACACAACCATGGCAAACCAGCCATTACTATTACATCACCATTATAATATTGGCAACGTTGCCACTACCATGACAACTCTGCAATCTTCATCGGTCAAATATCATAACCATTGCAATAATGCGATCGCCATGGAAACATTGCCATTAAAATAACACCACTGTCATAACCATGGCAACCCTGAAATCACCATAAAATCAGTGCCATAACGATGGTAACACCGCCATGTAATTGACATAACTGAATAATTATTGACATCACTGTCATAATGATTAAAGTACTGTCCCATAACAATACAAACTGAGATCGAAAATATTATGTTTGTTATTGTTCTCAAAATAGTTTGTAGTTCTTTTATCCCTTAAAGGGATCTAGTAACTTTGTTGACATGTGCAAAAAGTGATGAATGGTTGATGCAATGTATATTGTTGTTATCTTATATGTCCACAGGGAATTGTGTGAAAATTTCAAGTCAAATGGACATTGTATGGCCAAGTAATGAGTGAAAATGCAAAGTGATATTCAGTAACTCACTGCACTCACTTTGTACACGGAAGAAAAACTCGCCCGGAGTTTTTCTTATCTGAATACTTCAATCATACATATCTTTGTAACGAAAGGGAAATTTGAAAAACCGAAACCGGTCCCATGATTTTATTGTTAATACGAATACAACAAGGTATAAGGGAACCGCTAGAATTAAAATTTTATTTTGAGGATTTGGACAATGTTACTAAGTCCCTTTAAGTATGTCAAAGAAATCAAAATTACTTCCTCGGCAGGCCTGGAAGAAAATTATCTTGGGTTTGCCGACGAGGGCGCCGCAGTTCTTTCCCGAGAAGATCTTCTTGATGGACTCTACGCTGACGATCTCGCCGTCGGTCCCAAGAATGCCCTCGAGGACGCCGTGGCTCATGAAGACCAGGACGATCGAGGGGTGTTCCTTCTTAACCAGCCTGGTCAGAGATTGCAGCTCCTGTATAATTTCCTGTTCAGTATATGGGTAGGAGAGTAAGTAGTACACGGAGGCCCATATGATTAGATGAAGAGAACTATTATGTTGTAGGGGGATGTCATATTATGATGGAATATAATTTATAAACTTAGAAATGTGAAAGACGATAATCATATCCTCTTTCATGTGTGATACATATGAAGTGGTACGAAGAAAGATGTGATATGTATTGATGGAGATACGGTACGAGTATACTGACGATGTCCTACAAAGAGGTGTAATAGGGAAGAGGTTTGAGTGGGGTTTCGAGTAAGCAATCGAATAGTTAATACGTGTGGCTTGCGGTTGCACCATGTGAGAGGGGTGGATTGGTGAGTCCTGAAAAGGACTATGGTAGTCCTAAAAAGGACTGTTGGTGTAGTCCTGAGAAGGGCTGTTGGTGTAGTCCTGAAAAGTACTGTTGGTATTCTTTCTAGGAGAGTCATAAAAGAACTGTTGGTAGTCCTAGAAAGACCTGTTGGGATAGTCCTCAAAAGGACTGTTGGTATTATTTCTAGGAGAGTCCTAAAATGGAATGTTGGTTGTCCTAGAAAGGACTGTTGGGATAGTCCTGTAAAGGAATGTTGGTATTGCGAGGAGAGGGTTGATGGTAGGAGGGGCTCGACGTATCGAATAGGTTAACTATCCGTCGTCAGGAGTGATTTTCGATATTATCGAATAGTTGCTCCCCCGGAAACGACTAATACGAATTTTGTTATTTAAAGCGGGCGTTTCAGACCGTTAGAACAAATGGAAACAGGAAACCTTTTACTTGTCACTAATCCATGGATTAAGCTTGAAATTACCAATTGAATATGAAAATATTACACCCAAACTAAATAATTTGAAGTTAAATTAATTTATCCCTAAGTTACGAAGTAAGTTTCTAAATAGTACCTACCTTTCCGCGAAGGTTGCTCTTTTTGATGGGCGAATACCCGATTTGCTTGAAGATATTCTCGATATTTTCTACATCAATCAGGGATCCCTTTCTGATATTACCATTCTCGAAGTTGTTGTTGTTGAGAATAAAGACGTAGCCTTTGTCAGCGACATCCATCTTGTAGTTCTACGTGTAAGGAAAATAAGGAAAACCAATTACATCCATGAAAATCCACAGTATGAAATTATAAGGAGTGTCCACAATCGTATGGATATTTACAAATCGCGGAACTGAAGTAACAGCAAACGTTCTGCGTCAGTGTCCATGATGAACACACATTAGGTCGTCCATGAACCAAGATACCGTTGAGCCAAACTACTTGGACTATTCTCCTACTTTATTAAAGGGATGAAGTAACATTGTCAACATCCATAAGACGTACTTAGTACTTTAGTGGTTCTCTCCTACCTCGTTGTATTCGCATTACTAATATTAGTATGGAAAATGTTTAGTTTTTCCGAATTTCCCTTTTGTTACAAAATTATTAATGATTGAAGTCAGAGGATTTGACAATCTTCACTTCAGAATTAATAAATGGGTACCATAGCCAGGTGTTAATTAGCCTTAGCGCCATCATCAGTGGCAGGGAAAGTAGGCAATAATCATGTGTGGGTTTGAAATAAACCTGATGACCATGCTGGGTAATAATAATTAAATAAGTATGAAAGCGCAGTAGAGTAAATATTGCTAGTAGCTGCGCTATTTAAATATTCATATTATTATTAATTGAAAATGCGTATCAAGCCAATACGATGAGTTAGTAAATATCCCTATGCTTGTTCGTTCATTACTCGTTCATAATTATTACATTTATAAAACGGCTCCGGTAAATTCAGTTTGTCTAATTCCGATCATGTGGGTATTGATTACTTTTCACCAACTGCCAGCCGTGCACAAGCTGCGCAATACCCTTGCGGATAGTGGGTGTGCAACACGTGACGTCACAAGGCTGGTTTACATGCAGTTGTTTGTATTTACCAAAGAGAAAACTCGCGAAACTGATCGGGAAATGGACGGAAAATGCCTCGTTTTGTCAACTATATAATTAAAGTTGTGAATAAATATTATATGGTATGTGGTTTGATATTGTTAGGTTTAGAAATGGAAAAGCATACAGCACTTTGATAATTCTCACTGTTACAGACAATATTTCGGCGATTTCACTTCGGACTAAATTTGTTCTGCTGAGCTGCATATTCAAATTCATTTTTCTTTGTATCTTTGGGACATAACTATTTAAATTATGATGATGCAGTTTAGGCAATACCTTTTCTTTTTCTTTTACTGAAGAGAAATGCACAAACACTAACCCAAATCTAATGCCATTTAATGGAGAAAAAAAACTATTTTCAGTATTATGCGTTGAATCTACCTCTTTGGGATCCAGTTGACGAGCGAGTGGTTCTGCTTGCTTGACTTGAAAACTGCGATAGTAACCGTCTTCATCTGGCTCGATGTCTGCGGACCAAACTGGATAATGGAAGAACACTTTCTTTATTAAATAGGACTCATTTCTAGTTTCCTAAAAAACACTATAATCTTTGCTCATTTATATTTATCGTCGAAGATGGTGGCAATAAAGACATACTGTTTACCAGTAGACGGCGCTAGATATGTGATATAAACCACTTTCTCATTTGACAAGCTTAGCAAAGAAACATTGTGTTGTAATGGTAGTGCCACATGATCAGTGTATCGGATGATTAACTGGACGCTCATCCACATGATGAGGGACAGACCAGGAGTATATTTAAATACTATGACACCGATCGTATAATAATTCATATCCATCAGTTCGCCACATTAGCAGGACCTGGTATTTTATTGTCAGCTTAAAAAACACGGCGTCCAGTGAGACGATACCGCAGAGTCCCTTTAATTCTTAGAGGGCTACATGTTCCTTACTGCTTTGTGAATGACTGCAATCATAAACTTGACTGTTTTCCAAATTAATTATGCTTAAATATTAATAATAAAATGATATATATAATTTGTGCTGTATTATTTCGTGATATGGTATACATAATTGTTACGTTTGTGCAGTTTACATTTATATCGGAGCGCGTTTACTTTTCCATGTATATCAGTGTTAATTGCTTAACTGTAATTTCAATCTACCTGCATACTTGGCACTAGGTGGTGCAATATTTTAAAGGTTAAACATTCTTTCAAATTTTAAAATATTATTTACACGTACCTTCATTCTCATATTCAGTTGGCAGTTGATCATACTAAAAGAAAGACAAAATATACATAAATACATGAACTGCTAAAATCGCCGTGACCATAATTGTAATTATAATAGTATGTATTGGTCATCTTTACATTTGTGTACATGTATGTCCACTTTCCAATGTGTGAATAGCTATATATTTGATACACTTGCCTTTGGGGAGGCATAACATTGAATGTAAATGAAGAGCTTAATTCTAAAAGGCGCTAAATCCACTTGTGCAACTTTCAAGAAAGACTTTGTACACATGCATATATAAATATGAAATAGGAACGTTCCATATTTTGATTATGATTGTGGTATTTGTCCTCAAATTTGGATTTCGCGATAACTAATTAAGTAACTTATTATTTATATCGTTTAATATATATTTAGAACAATACAAAGGTGGATTCAGTGCCATTTGGAAGTAAGCTCTTCATACAATGACAGTTAATTAATGTATGATTATGATATACGTACCACGAAGCTGCTGCGGCTTCGATGTATCTTCCGTACAATGACAACGGCAGGGAGTAGCAGGATGATGAGCGATATGAAACTAAGATAAGCCAGATTCACGTTACCATCTGCGATATCATTGGAAATAATTTGAAAGCAAAAGCATTATAAATATTCTTCGGATCACGATGTCAGCTTTACACTTAATGAGTCACATTATTTTAAAACAATATCATTTATGTTACTTACACGTGATCAATATCAATATTTATATTATCAGTATGACTATTATTGCTTTCATCATAAGTAGAAGTAGTAGCAGAAGTACGGCATCAGTAACACAGTAGTTGTGGTAGCATTGCAGTAATATTCGCAATATGGCATTAACAGGATAGTTGAGTTTTGGTATATACAGGGTTGCCCCCCCCCCCCCCCAAAAAAAAAAAAACCGGAACGGGGCACTTCCCAAAATAAAGTAACAAAATGATTATGTCCATCGGATAGGGTGTCTTTTACAATAAACAACGATACCAGGAATAGTCATTGTGGTCGTGTATTTTTTGTTTTAGAGCGCTCTGAGTGACATCATGTCAGGTGCCCATTTTTGTCAATATTCACCAAGTCATTGCCCGATAATTCGCACTCACTGCCCGTTATAGCATTGAACAACTGTGCCCATTCTTTCGTTTCACAGCTGAATGCACACTTACAATGGAGCACGTATTGCTCCGCTATAACGGGCCGTAAGTGCGAATTATCGAGCACTGTCTTGGTAAAAATTGACAAAAATGGGAACCTGACATAGTGTCACTCACAGCGCCCTGCAACAAAAACTACTCAACCAAAATGACTGTTCTTGGTATCGTGTTTCATTGGAAAAGACACCCTATACGATGGACATAATGATTTTGTTACTTTATTTTGGGAAGTGCCCCGTTTCGTTTTTTTGGGGGCCACCCTATACAGAGAGTACAGTTTTGGGCAAACTGAATTTTAATGACCTAAACCTGCGCCAAGCTAATAGTTATAACTCCACCATGCTCAAAGGTATGCACAATTACAAACGACTTAGTAGAAAACCTGTTATCATTCAAAAACAGCTTTTTAAAACTCATTGGTTTCAACCATTCTTAATACGAATTTTGCATGTGATGTTTTATCAAAACATGATTCAAGAGAGAGTTCATCAATAACTATTCAAAAACTATTCAAAAAGTGTAAACATTTGATAAGTTTCTTTTAAATCATCGAAAACCTGGGGCCCAAGGTTTAGTGCGATAGGATATATTTATGATTATCTTAATTGTCTCTAAACCGATTCTGATCAAATTAAGTTTATACTGTCACTCTCAAATTTGACATTTTTCATTACCTCAAACTAAATTATTTTGTGCGGCACCCTCTGTACCAAACCTCATCTATCATTTTAATTGGATGATGCGCACTGATCTCTTACGTATCACCTCATGATTTTGTCAAGATTCTCATTACTTATTATTTTGTTACAATGCACTATTTGTTTAATATCTAACTTCAAGTCACAAATAAAACAGCCACACTTGCCGGTATTCTACTAAATTACGTATTTTACTAACCTTCTAGTCCAAGGACATAATATTACTGGTGATTTGTTAAGCAATTTCATTGAAATGTAAGTCTGAGGAGAAACAATAGGGTTTATATTTATGATGGTGCATGACACTCAATCAATGTGCTAGTCAAATTCCACCGAGGTGGCATGGTTTTTACTGGTTAGCGGTATTTAGTCCGTTAGTCCAGCCTAAATTGATGAATTTAGTAGAATACCACTCCATGATTTTTAGTGGAAGTAGTTCCGGTGTTTTCCGATTACCTGAGGATTCATCCTGACCACCTTGACCAGTGCGATCCACTGGTGTCAACGTCACTTCCGGTAGTTCACTTTAACCTGTGAAACATCAGATACGAGTAATTGTCCCAATCGCACATACTAATTGTGATAAACACATTATCCACCTGTCGGCTTTATATTTATATTTGTGTAGCAATGCAGAAACAACAACATACCTCTAATGCTTTGACACGCCGGAAGTGAATCCGAGAAGGTGTCATCAGCGAGACAGGTCAGAGTTAAACTTCCGATGAAGGTAAATCCGCGATCACATGTGAACGCACATGTGTCATTCACACGCATGGTTGACGTTGGCACACAATCCGAATGAAGATGCGACGGGAAGGATGGTAATTGACAACTGGATTCTAAACATAAATACAATAAACACAATATTGAAACAAAAAATGGGTATGTAAATCAGTGACGTAGATTGATCTGTTTCGAAGAGAGACGTACAGAGAGCAGGAATGAGAAGCAGCAATTGTCATAGTTGTCTGTATTTGATATCTGACAGTGTCGGATTGACAACGTGTACGCTCGCACTCGCACACGCACTTACACACTTCCGTATGCAAATTTTCAAGCGCTTACTATTTATTACGAAGTCCCCATGCAATTTAAAGCAATACTGAACTATCACAAATAAAACAAGTTTTGTGTACGTCTAATTATTAGGTTACGTACATACATGTATATATAATATACACACACTGCAACCTGGCAACGAACAATGTATTCTAGGAACAGGCACAATTGTCAAAAGAAAAGTATTTAGGGCTGTTTATTTATTAGTTGTTTAAAATATGAACTGGTAGGGCTTTCCAAAAAGCTGATGCGTTGGGTGCCTGGAAGTGTTAATTTCTTAGAGTATTTTCATAAGGAACGTGCGACGTAATGAGAGAAAATAAATTGCCGGAGGTGGGTAGGTTGGTGGGGGGGGGGGGGGGGGGGGGGGGTCTATGAAAACACATACCTTGGCAGCGAGGGATGTAATCGGAAAACACACCATTGGTTTGACAGGTCATAGTTGACCTTCCGGTGATTCTATATCCGGGGTCACACGTAAATGCACACATCGCGTTCACGTCCACGAGAGCCCCACTCTCACAGTGCGAACGGACGTGATCCGGGTACAACGGGACCTGACATCTTACCGCTGTTTAAAGATGGCATTAGACATATCAGAGAGAAATATACAGGAAGAGAGAAGGAAACACAATTTTCAAGAACGAAGATAAATATCAACATTATGTGTTTACAAAGAATATTGAATTCAAGGAAAACATAGATTATAAAACCAGCGAACGCACCCGGGAACGCACCTCCCTGGC